>JAMKCH010050294.1:0-11468 GCA_023653785.1 Ophioderma brevispina
CAGTTAAGTGTTAACATGCTCTAACAACATGCCTTTATACAAAAGTACATAATAGGTACATAATGTGTGTTGTGTTTTGAGGAAAAAACTCTTTCTGTATAATGGCTATCTTATAATGGGTTTGCTTAAGATTACAATCTCTAGTTAGAAAGTGCATCCTTAAGAAATTGCTACGTACTTGGTCTTTGTTATTGGTCCACTGCTGAGGATATTGCTTGATTTAAATCGCATGAAACCAATAATAACGTTGTGTTGTTACAATAGTACGCGGGGTTCATACAATGCTTTCCAATTGATTAAGGGGTTCGTCAACTCTACTTGGGTGGTTCTGAGTCCATCTTAGATCAATGGACTAAATCACATTTTTGGTAAACTCTCTTATGAAAACATTTGAATATTTTAATGGGTATTTGGGGAATCTAGTTCTTTCACACAGGCATATATAATTATCCGGTATTATACCTGATACGAATCAAATGGGGATAATCCATTATAGAGTTTAGGTTCCATCACAAATCGGTCGTTTGGACCTATTCAGATTTCTTTTTTGGGGGGGACATCCATTTATTGTGTCTTGAGTAGTGATTTCATATAGATGAGACCCCAATAGATTTCTGACCTTGTATTGGCTACAGAAATGCCTTGAAAGTTTGCTTAATTTCAATATAAAACATAGGCTCCTATAGTAAATTAGAAATTTTAAACCAAAGAATGATTCTCAGTTTAATCATTTAACATGGGAATCACATTTTTGATGGAAAACTTTACATTAGTGCAAAAATCAGATTTATTTACATTCTTAGGGACACCTGTTATGTGAAATCTCTCGTTACACCTTTAGAGATGGGTGACCCAATCATGGTCCGATTACGGTGTTTTCTGCTTACATGTACGCATATACGAAAGACATCTCATTCTTAGTTAAATCGGTCAAGCCATTTGGATAGTAGAAGCTAAAATGTGTACTAAATTGGCTCATAAAGCAGTGTGTGTAATTAATGTGATTGACCAGACGCATTTGTTCATAACATCAAAAGGAAAAATTTCCTGGGCTGGAGTAAAGAGAAAAATATGAACTTTCTTCTGATACCAAAATCTCAATTTTGTTGGATTAAAATGGAGGAACGAGGTTGTCGATCGGGTAACCATCTTTAAACAAGAAAGTAATTTAATGTCAACAATTCATCGGCTTTAATAAACAGGACTCTATGCTTACCTCCTGTATGAAAGAATTAAAACATTCGACCATCCCATTTTAAAAACAGATTACTTTCCAAAAAATATCTAATTCGTTAAAAAAAAGTTTTCCAAATTAATATTGGAATGGGAGAGGCGACATAAAACACTGTGATTAGAAGCATCGACGTCCTTCCTCGCGTAGGAATGTATTTTTATATCGGTGCTATTCATAGGCAATCAAAAAATTTCTCAACCATACCCTAGTGGAACGCCTTTTGATTAAAATCAATTTGTAAAATTGGAAATCATTGTAGCATTGGTTCAGGTCAGTATGTTTGATACACTCACACTTTAAACTTTGTAGCCAGAAAAGTCGGCATCAGCACTTTATTTAACTATCAATTTTGAACCCCACATTGTAAATTCGTTCCTACAACTTTGTATAACGTTAATAAAATTAGGTTCTGATTTATTAGACAATCCATGACCGTGCAAAGTTATCGAATACTTCTATGATTTCAGTGAAAAATACCGTTATCATTTTAATTTCATTTACGGCGCAAGAATAGCAAAATATTTTGGGAATAGGAGTTGAAAGTAATTAAAAGTGTGATAAAGTCCTATAACTAGCAAATATTTGATGTTGAGAATTCGGACATTTTGATGAGAAATGGTCATAATCCTGAATTTTTTTTTAAATTTTAAATTTTATTATCGACTGGAGATTTCCAATTATACAATTCTCATCGATTCTGATGAGAAGGTTAAAAATTCTCAGGATTTTGGCCAATCTCATCAAAATGTCCGAATTCTCAAAGTCATATTTTTCCTAGTGAAGATAAATTAATAGATGGTTGAAAACATACTCCAGGTAAACTAGGATAAAATTGAGTGAGTACAATATTGATGTTTCTGTGCTGCTGTAGTGATACGCAAAAAATGAACCATATTGTTAAAGAGACACTGGCACACAGGCGGTGGCGGCCAAGCCTCATTCAATAGCGCAACTCACCAAAAATGTCAAAAGAAATTACAGCAATACGGAGTGCAAACCACAAACCAATTTGGGTGCTTTGATGTAGGTCTGTCATGGGTGTTTCCATGACCCACATACGACCTCGTCCTCGTTCGTTATTAATACAAAAAAATCAGAAATAACCCTTCCAGTGGAGTTGATTCTTCAACTCCAACGGTTTTGGAATAAGAAAATATTCCTTCACAACATATACAAAATTCAGAATTTTTCGTCAAGATTTGCTTTTACATGTTAAACCAATGGCGACGTCTGAAATTGTGATTTCTTGGCCGCCCTCCCCTGCTGGCACATTTGAAAAATAGTGCGCCCTCAAGATTTTTTAAAAGCGATGTTTTTGCATGGTTGTAAAGCTTTTATATACAAAAGCCCTCACCCGAAATGATTAAGACCAAATCAGCTTCATTATGGGTAAACAGAACGATTTTATAATTTAACGTCGCCGGCGACGTTAAATTCAGCAGACGACGAAAATGGCTTTTAACACAAGAACACACACTCCGTGTGCATGTTTCTCAAGCTATGCACACTGTTTGACCGGTCTATAACCTTTGTGGTTTTAATATCAGTGAGTACGAGTCAAAAATATTCATGTAATATACACATTTGTTGATTAAAGTTATAGAAAACTTAAAAGTTGGCCTACAAATTACTTGTATGTCTTTATCCTCATATCAATGTCCCTATCTGTTTGGGGGTATGTTATTTTATGTGTAATCGTTAAGGTAGTTCTGTAGATACAGCGAATTACACCCTTAGAAAGTAAAAACAATCCCCTACACTGTAACCTTTTAATAGTTATAATGAATCTGAATAATAATTGTCGATGCACTGCAAATATTCTAAAACTAATCAAACTAAAGATGGAATGTCTCTCACATGCATACAACAACTGGATCGTTAGTTGATTGCCATACCCTCAATGGTAGACGATGAGGTATTGCCATTCATTCCGTCAAGCGCTACTGCACAATGTCATACAGCGCATGACGGAATCAATTGTAATACCTCATTTGCATCAATGGGACTTCTATATGAAACGTCTACCCACTCAATGATTTATATACTCATTTAGCCTTTGACATTTTGACCTTCCAGGTAATTCGCTCAATGTTTCTACTTAAGGACCTTTTTATGACGGTTTATATGAATCGATTACATATAGTTGACATATCAGCAAACTTATCTAAAAAGTACTTTAAATGCAATACTTGTGACATCATGTTACATTTGAATGTGACTTTAGAACTTTAATGTAGTTCCCGCAATGTTTTCTGCCCAATGGTATGTGAATCCAAGTTTTATGTCAATGGTGTCGAACTCTTCCCGTGAGTTTTCCTCCTAATTACATTTGAGGGCTTGTGAAAGTGATAATTGTGTAAACCTGGTAACCAGCTTTAAGTTACTTCATTTGCTTTCATTGTAACTGTATCTACTGCAGGGATTTATGGTGAAATAACGATAAACGAAAATGGCGACCGAGATGGAGACTATTCGCTGTGGGATATGATCGATGAAAAGAATGGAATTTTTGAAGTACGTACAATATTAGTCAAAGCCTATCTTCATGTTTCACGATATAATGGGGTGCATTTTCTCGACAGAAAAAAGTACCAAGCAAGTCTTTATTTAAAATTAGGAGTGGGCTATATAGAAGGCAAAATTACTTTTTGGGTTATTTTTATTAGGGCTGGAAATTGGACATTGCGCTTTCTTAAAAATTGACGTTTTAGGTCAAAATTTAGCATGAGGGCGCTTTTCAAGATTTTCGCTAATGCTTTCTCATTTGCTGTTTTAAAGTTTACAGCCATGAAGATGATCCAAATTTGACCAGCTCAGGAAATTTGAGGTCTTTATTACATCTAGGTTGTCTGCAGTGCTCACTTCAACTTTCATTTGAATGCTCCCATCGAATTGTGCACAAAGAAAGTGCATTGACCCCTGTACTTTTCAATAGGAGCATGTGAGGAACATTCAAATGAGTGCTACAGGCAAACTGAATGAGATAGACTGCCCAAATGTCTTGAGCAGGTCAAGTTTGTGATCTTCTTTGTAGCTCCAAACATTAAAAAAAAAGCAAATGAAAAGGCGTTAGGGAAAAATCTCGAAAAGCGGCCTTACGATAAAGTTTGACCTAAGACGTCAATTTTTAAGAAAACGCAATGTCCAATTTCCATACAACTGCCAAAATGCCAAAATGCCTTGCAAAATGCCTGAAAAAAGAGTAAATAGAGGGGTGTGCTGCTAAAATCCACTCCACCACAAAATTAAGGAACATAAGACAAGAGGGCGCTGCGCACTTTTTTCTTGGACCCGAGGCAATAATTCATTTCACGTTGAGATAGATATAATAGAATAATAAAAAAAAGCCCTACTGAAAAGCAAAATTGACCCATTTATAGCCCACTCCTATTAAAAGACAGCATTGCAGTTCAAAAATTTGTGAATAATGATATGTGACACTGATAATGTGATAGTGTAGGGCCTATGTGAAGCTTTCGTTATTGGGTGCAGCTTAAAACTGATGCAATAAAATGTAAAAAAAACACTTAGAGACCAAATTTAACCCAGTTGTGTGCGAAATTGTCACACATGGGCAAATTGAGAAATCCAACATGGCTGCCATATAAAGTGGAGACAATTTCAATCGAGTCCTGACAACGAATGGAATATATATTATTTTTCTTTTTTTTTTTTTTTGGGTGCTTCCAAGTTAAAAACTGTAACATATCAAACAAAAAAAAAAAATAGAAGTGCGCTGAAACAGCCATCCAAGTCTCACTTCTGGGAACAACTCTAGAAGAAGTAGATAGGGTAAATTTACTAGATCTCCTCAGCCAGCTGCCTACCTGAATACCTTAGGCGCTCAGTCAGGTCTCACGACCTTGCTGTGAAATCCCAGATTCAAACCAGCCTCCCACAGAAGATCCTTTCTCCCATTCTCTGTAACCTTATGGAACGCCCTTCCTTTCAAAAGGGAGGTTAATCGCTACTTGGCGACAAGCCGTCCAGCGTTACTAATTTACAACTGTTGTTAATGACTTCATTAGCCTGGACATTAAAAGTGCTTATTGAGATGAAACGCATCTCACATATGTGTCACAAAGATGGAAAAGTATCTTGTTCCTTGTCACTATGGTTTTGACATATCACAAAAAGGTGGCCCAAGGTCATCATTTTGAGTTCCCACAAGGGCCAAACAATTACAGATTCCCATATAAAAAATGAGCGGAATGTTTCCCATATCACAGGATTAAAATAAGGAATAGTGTGCAACCAGAATACACAATCATTGATGGTAATGAGATAGAGTAAAGATTTTAAGCGAAAAGTCTGCCGTGGCCTGCAATATGGATCGAACAGTCCCTTCACCATGATAAAATATGGAGAATATCATAGGTCGCAAAAATAATACACATCTGATTCTTTATAAAAAGGAAACATTAGTTCACCATGCCTTCGACACAAATAAAAAAGCATTTTAATTTTTCAATGGCCCAATCATGTATTCTCGAATAGCTCAAATGTATAATTCACACACACCTGAATAGCATCTTAAACCACCAAAGAGATAACACCAGTAGAGGAAAAGTCGAACTGGTATGGGTGAGGGTCAGACTAAACATTAGGTTTTAAACTTTCCAGCTCTCCTAACAGCGGACCTTTGGAGAAACATATTGGAATTTACTGCCAGCACGACAACAAATACCGAATCATCATTTTATTACATAAAGACAGCATTTTTAATGTCATCATTTTATTACATAAAGACAGCATTTTTAATGTCATCATTTTATTACATAAAGACAGCATTTTTAATGTCATCATTTTATTACACAAAGACAGCATTTTTGGCTTCATTTGTGATTTAATATATTGGAAGGTTCTAAATATGCAAAAACCTGTGTGAAAGTAATTACAGTCCAAAGGGAGCCACAGTCCGGGCTCCGTACAGGACAACGGAATAAAGCATGAAACCAATGTTGTGTGAAGAGTCAACTGAATTGAGTGCCCTATTCTTTACCATTGTAGCCGGACTGTGAGTACGGTGGACTATAATTACTTCTACACCTACTTTCGAAGAAAAAAATGGATTCGCATGTTTAAGAAAATGTTCCCATTGGTTTTATGTTAACACCATTTCATTTATTTATCTATTTGTTTATGCAAGGTTGTAGCAAATTTCTATGGGCTTCCAGTAGACTCGAAATGACACAACCGGTGAATTGGCCTGGTGAAGGAACTTCGGCCCCTGTAGATGCACCGTTCTGTGGTTTCCACAATGAAAACCCAGAATGCGACAAAAAGAGTTAAGTACCAGCCACCACACCCAGATAGATACAAGATATAACAAGTCTCTTCACAAATTGTATTCAAAAGTTAACTTTTAACTACTTTACGGTTGACCAATATAATTTCCGAAGCTTATAGCTTATCCCTTTTCTAGGGATGGTTTAAACCTGTCCCAATGCGTCATAATTTGGAAATTGCCCCTTGCCGAGATCATGTGACCTTATACATGGCCTTTTTCCCAGGACCAAAACAGAACCAGAAATTTTAATGATCTTAAGAAGCCTTAGATTTTTAGCACCTTTTGAACCCTAAGTACGTTAACAAAATATAGGTACATTGCAGTAGGTTCTGGAATTGGATTAAGCCACCTTCAGCAACTTTGATGTTTATGTAAGATAACTTACACACAGGTTGTGTTTACAGCGACACTTAACCCAGATCAATGTATAATTTGAACTTTTATCAACCTCTATCTATCACAACAGAAACGCTGTCAGCTATCGCTATTGCTGGGATAGTCATTGGATGTGTTCTGATTCTAGGTCTATTAGCGATGGCGCTTGTATACAGGTAATGGATTATGAGGCTAAGGTCGCCATTGTTAAGGCATGCTGTGTTATATTAACTTTTAAATGCAATTAAACACTCGATGGTTACGTTGCTGACTTTAAATGAATATAGTTAGTAGGGTACACTTGCCCCATCTAGTTTGCTTGTAATTTCATTGCCTTGGTGACATCCCAATAGTGAAATCAAACGATTTTAATTCCGGGTTTTAATTTTACATGTAGCCATTCAAAGGCAAAGAGTTCCGTGGTACGATGATGGTTTAAGGTGTAAAAATAACTCTAGTAATAATAAGTAAAATATTTGATAATATTTAGCTACCTTAAACTTACCAAATTTCTGTAAATACTCAGTCTTTAAAATGGGTATTTGATTATAAACCAAGCATATACTGCGCACAGATGGGAACGTGCCTAAGTCATTAGTGGAACGTCTGAATACTAACCCTAGAATGATGCTTTGTATTATTTCCACTCAGGAAGTTGAGATTGGATGCCGAGCTACTGAACATATCTTGGAAGATTCGATACGAGGATCTGGCGTTCTTAGATACGTCGAAGTCAAATATTTCATCCAAACGTTCTCTGTCAATGGTATTAAAAGTGATACTGTGTCATCAAAGATACAAACTCAATATCTATGCTTTCGCTCTTTTAAACCATCATAGAATCCTTCATTGACTGTGTCTTGCACATATAAAGACTGACTTGGAGATTTGTTGGCATATACATAATGATTCTCTACATACTAATCACTGTAAATAATAGCTAAGTTCAAATGCATGTCCTTCATATAGAAAATCACATATAAAATTCCGGATCCGGAATAATTTTTGTTCAAATACTCAGTATCCTTTGGTACTGTATAAACAATACACATACATATTTATTACATTAAAACGAAAAAATCACATTCATCAAAAAATTTTGGAATTCAGCATTTTAGGTGGCTACCTTTAAGGGGAATACCAGATTTATTTATTTATTTATGTTTTATTTATTTATTTATTCATATATTACTTCTTCGTTGAATGATCTTCACTACAATATTCCATCTATTAAGTTTCACGACATTATTCACTCCGTTTTGATATGAGATCTAAAAATGTGATTTTCTAAGCCCAGTGTAAATTTTATGTTGATCGGCAAATGGAAAACCTATTCGTTCACAACATCAAAACCAAACACCTTTTAACCCTGGGATTGCGCAGGCTGAATTATCAGTAGTTTTCTTCAGACAAACATTTTGACCGCTTCCCTTCAAATCTCAAGGTCCTGTGGACGAGGCTATTAGCGATCGGGCCATGGACCTTTAATTCTAGTTGACTATTTTAACTAGTGCACAAAATAATTATATTTGGAAATCTTTGAGTTTGCCTTTAAGACATGTTGATCTTGTGAACGCAGCGCTCATTTTTGTGCAATACTTTGTCAGCTGTTTTAAATACAAATTTAAAAACTAATAAGCAGTTATAAATGTATGCTTCATTAGAATGGGGCTGGTTGAGATGATACCTGGGAATAAACAATATAGGGAATTGACAGGTGCTTAGCAAAGTGGTGACACCCCTGGGCGTTGCCAATGCAAAGTATTTTAGCATTTTTCAAAACAGAAATTTGAACAATTATAATACACATCTTTCAGACTTCTTTGATGTCTTGACGAAAAAAAACATGAATGACTGTCAGTTAATGGTGAAATTCACTGCGTCCCGCGCACAGAATGATTGAAACGTCTATATTCTATAACAAGGCGGGCACCCAGCAACCCAGGTGCTAAGTCCAATGACGTCACGCGTCACGACATGGCATAGCGGAGTCTCGAGCACGGAACTTTCAGTCACTCTGTGCACTGGACGCAGGGAATTTCATAAGTAACTGACTTTCATTCAGCGCGTGTTACTTCAAGACAGCAAAGAAGTCTGAAAGATGTGTACTCTATGTTCAATTTTTTGTGAAAAATAAATGTTTTCCAATTGGGCGCCAGGGGTGTCACCAATTTGCTGAGTCACTGTCAATTCCCTAAGTTGTTTATTCCCAGGCAATCATTGGTTAAGTTTTGAATTCGCGCCTCAATGATTATAACTTAAACCTATAGACAGTTTCATTGGCTCATTATGTTGTTTGTACTTAAACTCGTGCTCCTAACTGTGTTTATTACAGTGTTCTTTGGAGCCATGTAATGTATGTATAATTTTGTTTTGATATTAAAGGCTGACTCAGAGATTTCCCGATGAGGGCACCCTCAATTTTCAAACAAATTGTGTTTTTGCATGTACATACTGCTTGTCCATATACTAATCACTGTGTGAAATAGCTAAGCTCAAATCGAAGTCCATCATATAGAAAATCACATCTTTGTTTAAAAATTCCGGATCCGGAAATGTTGTTATACACAGTATCCTATGGCACTGTTATTTACACAAAAATGCTTACTGCATCAAAACGAAAACTCCGATTCATCTCAAACTTTGGAATTGAGCATTCTAGGTGACTATCTTTAGTTCTAGTTGATTATTTTTAATAAATATATTTAAAAAATATTTTCAGAAATCTCTGAGTCAGACTTTAATATACTGGATCCGAATAAAATACAATTGTAATGTAACAACAACAATAATTACAGTTATGAGAATAATACTTTATAACTAGAATATAAAACGATTTCATTTATAGGCTACATCGGGCACGGGAATAGAGAGACGTGCACAAGTTTTTGCTAAGTTAGCTAATCTGGAGGTGAGTATCTTCTCTGTACTATTGAGATCGGAAAAGACAAACCTAGTGAAACACCAGACATCAATCAAACATGGCGGGATTAAGAAAGTAAAATGTGTATTTTGACGAACCAAATGTCTAAAGTATGCAATCAATCAAAACCGCGTGTTAGCGAGTCATCATTACATAAAATGATTTATTTTTCTAAATACGACAAAGTAATTGTATCCTTCGGCCTTTTCAGACAAAAATGCGTTCCTTACCATCCATTGAAATCAAACTCTTTACCTTCAAGAATTCGTATTCCAATAAATATTCCAATAAGCACAGACGTTTTATGGTAACCTAAAATAGTGAGTACGGTAACGGAATTCCATAACGGTTAATGGAATTCCGCCAAAGAATAAATACGTACGAGGTATTATTCTTTCTGAACAATACGTGGCACATTGATCAACCACCTGCTGTTGTTGCTTGATGTCAGGAATCATTTATATGAAAAATATGAGTGTATTCCAAACTACACATAAATATCCATTAAACAAATGAGGAAGTTGCATTGAATAATCATAAAAAAAGGAATACGGTACTTATTCTGAATGTCCATAGACAATTAAGACACCGCGCCATCACCACTAAACACTTCAAGTGCATGGTCGTGGGAATTTCTCCCAAAATGTAGGGAATCGGTGATTGTACTCGTTCTCGCAACGTTCGTGGTCGTACTCTAAAATATTAATATGCCCCGACCCGACATCTATCATTCGTTTGGTGTTACGACGAAATCTGTCAATTCCATTAGTTCATTCATTAGATTACCTTAGCTATTAGATTTCTCTTAAATCGATTAGAGTGATGGTGGCTTCATAGAAAATGACACCAAAGAGGTTCCGTTAATTGAGATTGAGTAGTTTGATAATTTGATCAAACCTTAACAAAATGCCTGGAGATCAGATTAAATTTGAATAAAGATGAAAACTCAATTTTATTGACCATATTAAAACAGCGGTGTATTGATTCCAGAAACTGGTTCGGCCGGACATGATCAATCTTCTAAGCCATAAACGATAGAGACAGAATGGGAGAAAACTGGAGAATGAGAGAGAAAATATGAGAAACAATGGCGGTATCTCAATTGATGGACCCTATTTCTATCTATCTAGTTTATTGGTTCCTGAAGCCGTTTTTCCCGCCGTCAGCAACATTTAAATAGTTAGAAGAAGATGTGATAATAAATGGAAGTGGGAGCTAGAGGAGGTTGGGGAAAAGATGGGGTAACCGACAGATAGACAGTACAGGGGGCAGACAAAGAGACAAAAAAGAAACATATTGGAAATGGATGGACGATGAATATTTAGGCGTTTGTTTGTTGGAATTTTAACCCTTGTCTTATGTCAGTGGTTTTTGAGATGACGTGTGAAAAGTAATTGTATATATTATTACTGCAACACTTAAAACAGTATTTAAAAAGTTAGTGTTACGATGGCTAAACGTTTAGCATTTAAACATCAGGAGTGCCTAAATCCGATCTGAACATGTTGAAATCCACTAATTTGTCGAGATTTTCAAAACACTGTTTTTTACAATGAATTCAGTAACATTTTGAGTGTTGAATTGTATTGTCACTGCTACCCTGATTTAAAATAATTTGTATTGTCGGTACTATATAGTTTAATTGT
>JAMKCH010050295.1:0-64683 GCA_023653785.1 Ophioderma brevispina
TACTGTGACATATGGGAACCACGTATTGAAATTGTGGACTGATTTGACGGGTAATATAACACACAACACTCTAACTACATGTCACACTAACACACACACTTACACCTACTGTACACTCAAAACACACACCACACACATAGCACAATGCATACAGACCCACACCTTAACACTGTCATACTACATCTAACTTCACCACAAACACCCCTACACCTTAAACAAATGCATTGAATACACCCCTCTCTCAACACATAGACATATCTAACTGTACCACAACAAAACACAACCCTCAACATGAATACCACAACCTAACTTCAGCACTACACACCACTGGTGACCCCTTCAAACATGCTCACTAACCATGGACATTCAAGACATACACATGTTCAATGAGTATGTTTAGTTGTATAATTTATGTTTTTAACGTTGTTTTTAAAGATAAAAAATTTCACAAACTTTGCTCGTGGAACTCGCTGGAGGCAGCAGGGGTTGTGTTACGGATACCACTTCTGGGTCGGAAGATGAATTGGTCAGACGCCCTCTGTTGGTCTAGGTGATTCCGTCGGGTCAAGGATGATAAAAGGTCAAATAGATGAGAGAAAGAAAGAAAGCCAGTTGTTGAAAGTTTGCCGCATGATGAAATGATTAAGGGACATTAAAAGGTTGATATGAACCGAAAGCGAGGTCTCAGACTGTTACATTTGAATCATTCCCAGGGGGTTAAAACACACACACCCCCACGCAACAAAGTATAAGGAAAAAAAGTCAAAGGTCGAATTTCGAATTTTAAGGCCTTAGGGTGAAACACTTTCAGCAAAACTGGTAAGGTGTCATGTAAGAATTAGTAAAAACAAAAGTTTGATTGTCTATTGGAGGGCATTATTTCCGCCGGTGTAAGAAACTTAATGTCCCCCATAAGAGAGGTGTACTAGCTACCATAGCAACATGTACGCGAATAAACCCGTGACCTTGTAGACAGAGGCATTGAGTACAGTGCTTGAAAACAAATGATGCGTACATGCAGCAATCAATGGAGAATACAATAGGCAGGTGGGTGGTAGGGACACTCAGTCACACGCGACACCGGTATACGGCGGTCCGGTAAGGAAGATTCTGTTTCTAAAATTGAAAGAGTTTAGTTAAATTGAACCCAGAGTTTGAAAATTCAAGACTGAAATAATACGAAGGCATGTGGGAAAAAGGATGCGGATAGGCGAGGGCGTTTGTTCATTTTCCGGGTGCGAGCACCAAGTACACGACCAAAAACGTTCAATTTTCTCGCTAAGTTCTATAGGTTCAGATCCAATTACGATTATATATTGAGGAAAACAAAATAGTAACGGGATCCTCTGAGGCACAAATCTCCTTAGAACCCCTTCGAATTCCGGAGATATTTGAGATTTTTAGTTCATTTGCATGCTATTCGCTATGGGGACTGACTGATACGTTACTCTCTCGCGCCGTACTAATTTAGATAAATCTTTCGCAGACTGTGCCACAGACTACACACTTACCTGACCGCCGTCGTAGACCACTGTAGTTGGTAGCATATGACACCGGGAAGGAGTGGGATAGAGGCGTTGAACAGATTTTCGTAGGTCGCTCCCTTATAGGGAAATATGCAGTAGGTCAAAGCAATATAAAACCTATTGGCCAGACCTATTTTGAGCTGTTTCCTATAGGCCTAGTGATGATTGATATTGATTGATTGATTGATCGATCGATTGATTTGAGTAAAGTGAGTGCGTGAGTGAGTGAGTTGAGTGATGAGCTTTAATATTTGCATCTTGGGGACAATTTTTAGAAAGTGTTCTTTTATAACGTGACTCCTTTCTACTGATTTCCGTGCATCCTGCGAATATATTCACTAACATTTTGAAAAAACGAACTGTGGAAATAATATTTATGCTATGTCTTGGTGCTCCCAAAATATCACCCAGGTTCAACTATCCAAGTGATGTTGATAAGTTTAATTTACAAAAAGGCATCCTTGGACGCCTTAGCGTGTTATGATTTATTAGTCTCAGGGTGTTGTATAAGCCAATTCAAGGAAGGAATGGAAGGAAAAACTGAAACTTGAACGTGGATGAAATTCTATATTTAAGGAATTATAATGCGTTTTCCATGTACGTAGCGGGTTCGGCCCCTGCGCTTTGGCTGTGGCAGCAAGGGGGGGTTTTGTTTTTGAGCGAGATCGTTGCGCACCCCCCAAACAGTTGGATAGTATAGCGCAGGTAAGTTTGCACGGGACAGAACCTTACGCCTTTTGACCAGAAAGGACACGCAGCTTGCGTGTCTTGGTTCCAAACTTTATTATATCTCGACATCCACATGTGACTATACTATACAACATTGTTTTGAGTATATAACAGGACTCTTTGATGCTTGGTTACTGGAAGTCTGACCATGGAGTTCTAACACTCCATGGCTGACATACCTGCGCCAGCAAGTGAATACGTTGAATACTGAGCACGCCAGTGGTGGGCGAGTGGTTTGGTGATTGGTGGGAATGTAATTGGGCCACTGACCCGACATGGAAGACGAAATCTCCCGCGAAATCTAGGTATTCATCAAGTCAAGACAATCAAGTTTATTTAATCTCACCATAATAATATAACTCAAAATTAAATATAATTTAAATTGCAAAAATACAATATAAACATATAATTATATAATTGAACGACATTCATTAATGGTGAATTGAGATGGGGGAAACTGCTAAACGCATAGCGTGATGTGGTAGGGGCCCGGTAAATAAAGAGCTATCAAAATAAGACCAAGCAGATAAGAGTATAAAATGGACTAGAAATACAATTTGAAGCCAAGGCATTCGCTAACAGTAAAAACATATGATTTATAATAAGAAAAATAAATATTTAATGCAAAACGTTTATTGGAGTTAAATCAGACAAACAAGACAAACAGGTAAACAAACATTACACACACATTAATAATACACGCACATGACAGGCGGCAACCGGATAAAACCGACAGAGGAATACTCAAAAGATTATACCAGACAGCCAAATGGATGCAATGCAAGTATTCTATGAGGGGGGGGGTTGTTGATTTGATGCATTGGAAGTTTCATCGCATTTACTGTCAGGGCTCCAAATAAAAGAACCTATAATTATCTTAAAAATTATACTCCGGAGTCATCACAGAATTTCCATTTCCACTCACAGCCCCCTTCACAGGTGTGCTGTCCCAGCACACAACCGAGAGTACGGGCGGCGATGGAATTTCGCACCAGTGATATGATCACTCCTATCCCTAACTACCAAAATCCAAGGGGTGAAGCCAGTCAAAACAATAGTCCGGGCTGGGCGCTGACAATTTTGAATATTGCACGATATAATTATTAGTTTGGGTGCTTGTATACACACATATAATGTCAATTCGATACAAACAATCCGCACAATAGCAGTTGTTGGATGTTGGGTTGTGCTATTGGGGGCTTAAATTTGTCCTACCATGGGCCACACAAACGAATGAAATGACAGTCAGTCATCTTGATTTAATAAACCGCCTCAATGAATGACCACTCAGCGTGCATGGCATTGCGAAAAAAGTATCTGAGCACTATGATCCAGGTGCACTATATTACACCTGGCCACCTCTAACACATACATCAATTTGTATCACTAATCGGTAGTGATACAAAGCGGCCCCCGTATGTGGAAGAAGCGGGAGGAAGACATTGCTTTTATGGTTGGTACTCTATGTTTTCTTGTGGTCGGCCCAAAAATGCGAGACGATGAATTTTAAAGATGACGTAACGTTTTGCCTCTCTATCTATATAGAAAATCTTGCCAAAATCTACAGCCAAGTGAATTCATACAGCCAATCGGTTAGTAATCAAAGCCAGTAAGGTGTGGTCATCATTCCCTGTTCATGGAGTTTCCCCCAAGCCATACAAAGTCGTCACCCAGATAGGTGTTGCCATCTCAGAAGTCTATTCCCACCGGTACGCAGTGTATCCGCCCATATTAGTCACAATTGGCTTTCCCCTTTTTTTTCAAACACCATTCATTGTCACCTTTTTTCTCTCGTAATGGAGACTGAGTAAAGACTCTCTCATCCCTCATCAATAGCATTCTCCCTCGCTCCCCATCCTCCATCGGAATTGTTGAACCTCTCAAATCCCTCATTGGTAATATATATTAGTAATACAGAGGTTGTATTGCTGGTTCGAGTCCAGCCAAGCACGCATGGTTTTTCTCCAGTGAAAGATTGAGAAGTATTCATCCTGGTCTACCTGGAGAACTAAGTACTTAAAGGTGCAACGAGAGATTTTGAGGCATCCAAATATTGTGTCATAATAGTAATTTCATATAGGTTAGACACTCAATAGATTCTTACCTTGTATTTGGCTACAGAAATGTCTTAAAAGAGAAAAAAGCGATTTTGATTTGCTTATATTTCAATATCAAACATAGGCTGAATTTCGTATTTGCTCCTATACGAAATTAAAAATTTAACCATTTTTGTACCAAAGAAAATTTCTCAGCTTAATCCTTTCATATTTTTTATGGAAAGCTTTAGATCAGGGCAGAAATTGGCACTTTCAATTTTTTTAGGGACACCTGATATGTGAAATCTCTCATTGCACCTTTAAAATTTCAATGTACACTGTTATCTCAAAATTAATACTCTGTGAAGCATCATGATATTTCCATCCTGCTACACCACCATAAAACAATGACGGCCATTTTGACAGCCAATGCTTTGAAGTTACTAGTATTATATTATAGTGTATTTAAGAGTATTTTTTATCCTTGATAAAGAACAGTTTATCTGTTCAAAATGTTGGTTGTTTTTTCGTTTCATTTCTGTGACTGTTTTTTTCTCCATGTTCTGTAATTATAGTGCACTGTAATTTCTTTGCAGTGCATTATGTGTTTTGTTTACTGTTTATTTAGTGCTGTTTAATTCATTAAAGTGCACATTGTCTGTCCTGTACAGCTTTGCACATGCAGCTCTCCTTCCTGCAATTTCATTGTCTGTGTTGTTGTTTTGTTAAAGTGCACTTTGTTGTCCAAAAAAAAAAAAAAAAAAAAATTCAAATTGTTTTTGTTATGCTGTCTGAAAATTTTGGGGCAAAATCGTGTTTTTTTAGTATTTTTCTCAAAATACGGAAAGTTTTACATTAATCTGATGCCATCATCGGGTTCATCGTCCAATTTCCTTTCTAGAAATGTATACTTTTACATACAATAATTAAATATTTGCAAAGTTACAAACCAAAATAGATACTCGGAAACTCAAGGTTCACACTGCCCTTAAGAGTATTTTTTATCCTTGATAAAGAACAGTTTATCTGTTCAAAATGTTGGTTGTTTTTTCGTTTCATTTCTGTGACTGTTTTTTTCTCCATGTTCTGTAATTATAGTGCACTGTAATTTCTTTGCAGTGCATTATGTGTTTTGTTTACTGTTTATTTAGTGCTGTTTAATTCATTAAAGTGCACATTGTCTGTCCTGTACAGCTTTGCACATGCAGCTCTCCTTCCTGCAATTTCATTGTCTGTGTTGTTGTTTTGTTAAAGTGCACTTTGTTGTCCGTCTTGTCTTGCCCTTACCCGGTCCTGTCTTGTTTCGTGTTTCTCCTGTTCCCCCGTTCTCCCACACACAAGGTTAGTACACCTTGCTAAGTATTTAGTTTGCTACCACGTTCATCCTAAAAAGGTAAAGTAATACTATTATACCAATAGGTGTTAGAATTTAACATCACCCCAACACAATTGTGTCACCATGGTTATAGTCTGTGTCTCTATCTTTGTGCAGTATGTCACAACTTATCAAACATTTTACAAGACATAAACACGTTCCCCCTTCCCCGACCGTAATGTTCCATCGGTACATTACAGTCTGTCGGTTTTTGTCTAAAAGCTGTTATGAGTGTGTGAAGCGTGCATGAAATACAGCATGCACCACAGCATGCAGAGCTTTACAACTGTCTGTCAATACATGAATTGATCTTTGGTTTGGTTTCATTTCAACCCCCATTTTAGAGGTGATACAAAACAATTTTTTTGTCGGTACATTACATGTGTCAGTACATTCACAAATCTCTGCCTGAAATGAAATGTGTTGAGTCAAGTTAAGTCCCTCTACCCAAAGATTGCCACTACCCAAAGATTGCCTCTTCATTCTGTATTGTGCTATTTACTGTGAATGTCTTAAGACTGTTGGAAACTACAATCATGGCCAAAATTGTTGGAACACTTTATATGTCTTACTATAAACTGATCCCCTTCTCCCCCTGATCAATGTTGAAACGTGTCATTTTATTCATGCGCTCTTAAGACCGCACAACATTGATTGGTGGGGCAGGGGAGGGGTCAAGTGTTAGGGTTTGTTTCAAGCTTCGCAATAAAAGTTAGTATTTTTCAGTGCGATCTCTATGGCCCATTTAGGCCTTCATTGCATTAGAAAATTACCACAGGTGTTCCAACTACTTTTGGCCGGGATTGTAGCTACTGGATTTGAAGGACCATAGGCTCAGAAGCCGTTGAATTTCACAACAGGGTGTACATGGTGTATAGAACCTAAATTGAGGGTGAACATATTGGCTAGAAGGAAAGGTTTTGAAATTTACTTTAGCTTGAGTATGCATGTACATTAAAATTTAAGATGGCCTTAAATAATGACATTTAAAAGAGCACTCAATTTCTAAATTTGTGAGATTTGTGCATCAGCAATTGTTAACTACCTGTGAATGATAATGCTCAAAATTGCATTATTTGTCATAAAAGGATTTCGTGATTTGAATCAGGGATCCCCAAATGTGATTTAACAGCAGCGCTGGAAATGTCAATTTCCTGTCTTTTCATTATGAATAACACCACCTCATGAAAATGACCTCTAATTTGACTTGTGTGAATCAGCTATCAATGAGCACAGGCAAGTACATGACACCATTTCTTAGCCAATTCAGATGTTTCAAGCAGCTGTTGAATTATCATTATCAGGAATCTCTGATATGAATTCTAATGACAAATTTGCTTCTTTTGCAACACATAGAAATATCAATTTACTAACCAATTGCCAATGCAACTGTGTAAAAATCTCATGAAAATTGCTTTAAATCTTGAGGCAGGCAGCACTAATATTCCTCCTGGATCTAAAATTCTTAATTCAAGCCCTGGCTATGCAGCACCTCCGACTTTACGTAGTTCTGTGTGCAGTTTTCGTTTGGCCTTAAGGTCCATTCATACTTCGCTGCAGTGAAAATGAATGAAACCATCTCTGACTCAACACAGCTGTAGCACAATGCAATTTCAACTGTTACTGCTGTGTTGAGTCAGAGATGGTTTTCATCCATTTTGCTGTACTGCTTTGCAGTGAAGTACAAATAGACCTTTACAGTACTCACAAACAGCAATACAATCAGCAGTCGACAAGAGAATATAAATAAGGATGGATCATTTTATTTACAACTGGTTTGATGTAAATCATTTTAAAATATGGCAGTAACAATTCTATAGGCATCTATTTTTTTAAAGAAAATATCAAGTTGATTAATACCTTAAATTCTGATAGTCACAAATGGATGCTACATCACCTACAATGTATCATAACTTCTACTGGATACCACCTGGTGCTGTGTGGGCAATGGTAAGAATATTTGCAAATTAACATGGTGGTAGCCCATACCGATTTGAGAGAAATATTCCTTATTTCACCCTATACAAATTTCCATTCAATTGTTCAATTTTAAAACTTTAACATTTTGTTTTTTATAACATACCTAAAATTCTAATAAATTCTCCAGCTTGTCAAAGCAACACCAAACTTTTGGGATGGCATGCTTGTTAACTTCACCTACCTCCAAAATGAGCTTGTCCTTGTTTCAGCACTGTTGAATGGACAAGAACTATTCAACAGTTATACCATGCAATAGTACTTGTGGATAGTGGATTGAAGCATGAAATGCTAATAATATATTAATACTGTGTGGTGCAGTTTTAACCAATCAAATGTGTAGAATTATTGAGTTATTTAATTGCATTGACAGATGTGTGGTCGTCGTAAAACTGGTGCAAATCACCAACTTGTTAAGGCCCCCAAAAAATAATTTTGGAAACACATGGCAAAAACTATTTGCTATGCTTCTTTTTCGTTTAAAAGGTTTGTCATTTGAGGGATTTCTTGTTTAAATGCATTTATGGTCCAAATTTTCTTTTTTTTGCAAAAAATAAACAAAAAGAAAATGTTATTATACATTCTCTGTAAGCGATGCTCTTTCTCAGAAAACCCTTTTTCTTGGCCAAAATAATATGCTTACTTACAAGTCACATTTCATGTAATGAAATGTGATGTCATTATATTATGCGTAAGAATATCAAAATTGGCCTTTCTTCTAAATCACTCTTGTATTTAATAATTTAGACTCAATTGAATGATGAACATAAATAATGGGTGTCAAATCTAACTGAATTTCATAATTTTTACAAAATCCACTCCACTGTGCGATTGGCGATTCCAAGTATCATATGTACATATAATAAAAATACAGTGTTCACTGAACACGTGTCATCTGCTGTCACAGTTTGTGAATGGGGTCAAAGGCCACATGAGGTCACCATTGTAAACAACACTACCCAAGGAACATTATATCGAAGTGTCATGAAAATTGATCGACATATACCAAGCAATTTAATAATTCTGACCCTTTGGGCCACAAAGGTCAAATGAGGTCAGCAAGGTCACCAACATGTGGGTCACTACCCAAGGACCACTGTATCCAGGTATCATGAAAATCGATCGACATGTGTATACCAGGCGCGGATGTAATGTAAGTTACTCATTTAGGGTATAAACCCAAATACTGGTTTACGGTGCTGTTTTAACCATATAAAAATATGCACTTAGGGTACATTTTGGGAGGCGATATTCAATCACACTGTGGTTTCTAACCACCACTCATGCTCCAGGAGTAGGTCTTCTGTACTAACCTCATAGGGCAGCTTTTTGTTTTTCTGATCTTTTTCAGACTGATTTTTTTTGTAAAAATAATGAAACCCAGACACTGTATCCTGAGGTTAGTTTTCAACCACTTCAATAAAGTCATGAGATCCCACAAAAAAACTAATTCTTAACACATACAAATCCTGACTTTTACACTCATTTTAGCCCACAAGGTGCTAGGCTAGTACTTAGGATTTTTTGAAGAGAAGATATCGGTAGCTTCCCACAATGCATTGCTTCCATTGGAAGTTTTTGTACAGGTAGTCATGTGAATCGTTAGAGATGAACACTCTTAAAATGTAAGTTTGTGATCAGTACTGTTAATTTAGCCATGTTTCATCACTAACGATTCATATCAGTACCTGTACAAAAACCTCCATAGGAAGCAATGCATTGTGGGAAGCTACTGAAATCTTCTCTTGATTTTTTGCATCATAATGAAATGTCTAGTGGTTATTAAACACTTTTTATCCCAAAGTACTGATGTGTGTTTAGCACAGTACAATATATGTACATTGCAATGCATTGTGGGATTGATTCAAAACACCTCTGCCCTTTCCATAATTGTTATATCCTGGCCTGATGTGGCATTTATTTGGTTTCAGGACAGTCACGTCCCTGGTTGTTTCAAGGAGAGTGCAATGGCTCTCTTTCATCTCATTTTTACAATACCAAAGAGGCATTACGCTGGCCTTGAGAGGTGGGCCCGATGTGACCATCCCGAAACTTGATAGTCGCCTTTATCAGGCTAGTATGTAACAATTATTGGAAAGGTGTACAACACCTGAGTCAGTGGTTTTTGAGATGGCTACCCAAATGACCACAGGTCTTTGGGGAATCACTCAATAACAGCTTGTTTGGACTCATTTGAATGCATTTTATGCCGATTCCAAATACGATTATTTGTAAAATTCTGGATAAATTTTTAAAAATTTTGACCACTTGAGTGACTATAGCCATGGAAGACATTTCATATAGAAGTCCCTAGTATGCAAACGAGGTATTGCGATTTATTCCATCAAGCGCTACTGCACAACATCATACAGCGCACGACAGAATCAATTGTAATACCTCATTTACATACTTGTGATGAAACGTTTACCAAATTCACCTGCGACACCCAGGGGATAAACCAAAAACCAAAGTACAATCCATGGCTTTATCCAATATCTTTGCTATGTACACACAAAACAAATAAGACAACATGGATAGTATAAATAATTACAATATGTTTTTGTATGTTATATTTGGTATTCATAAAACCACCGATGTTTCTTGTCTTGTGTCTGAGTGCCCCACTGCAGGAAGGACGGCATTGGTGGGAAGATCTTGACTTTGGTTTGTATCAGCTTGTGTCAGGAATGTCCTATCTTGCTCAGACTTCAGGAGGGGCTTCAATTGCAAGGCTCGTCCAAAGGGGGAAATAAAAGAAATAATCAAAATATGATGGAACATAAATTATACCTTCACCTTATTTTCACTGCAGCTGATAATATGACCTATTACTCCATCCAGACCTTGGTGCAGTGACGTCAGCGCGAATTTGATGTGTCGCACCAGTAAGTAAACGCTCGCGCTGGTCTAAGCGACCCGAGGTTTATGCGCGCACCAAGACAGCATTATCTGGACGCATGGTAAAAGCTGCGTCAAGGTTATGTATGGAGGGAGGCTCGTGGCGAGCGGCCCAGCGTCGGGGAGGGTTCACGCAGGGAGTGGTAAATGGACTATAGTTTCAGACTTGATATTCTGTACATGGATGGATGGATGGTTTGACTATGCAGGGAAGCAATATGCTACACCTGTCAAAATTGTGTCTTATTACATTATGTTTAGTTATTTGATGTACAAAAGTTTTAGCACAGATGCATGTAAAAATTATGCAAACGGCATGTTTATTTTGAAGGCAACAAAGTCAGCAGTAGCAAGAGTGTTTACAAAAATTGACAATATCGATGCCGTACTGTTCATCAAGATGGCACACCAAGATGACCCAAGGTCAGGGAGACCAAAATGGGTAAAAGCAGTGATAGTATGTCAAGAATCCCGTTGAAGCATCATGATTATAAGTTACGACTTTTCCTTCAAGAATTAGAACAAACAGTGCAGCAGTGGTCTATTGCCCTCGATATCCCAACAGGTGACATTTCATGTGAAGTGGGAGAATGTGCCTCATGGGTAGGATTAGTTCCCTTTAGGTACTGAAGATCCCCGTACCAAAACTGGGTCATTTTTTGCGGAAGTTAATTGGACTTAGGCAAATGAACCCTGTCCTTTGGATGAAATGTTAAGCTGTTGGTCCAATTGTGTAGTGAGAAATACCCTGTACATATCATCACAGTAAGTTTTCATTATAGTAGAGTGGAAACCCGTAACTGTTTCAACCATACTAGTCAGGTTTGAGGGATAATCCCAGAAGATGTGGTGATCACTGTTTGGTACATTCCAGTTTGTCCACTCAAAAGCAAACCACTTGAAAAACAAGCAGGGACAGAATAAGAACCATTGCACGTTTTCTGATTGTAATTTGACATGCAGGAAAAATGTTGGCGTGAATGATAATCTGTGGACAGTTAAAGCTTACAAAAAATATTGTGTGATGTCTGCGAACCACACTCAAATCGGGCATCATTTTTTGACATTTTAATATTTTGTTCGACATTGCCCCACCCACTACACATTCAAACCAATCACAGTCCACACCACGCTGATTGAAAAAACTTTGAATATGTGCAATTGGTCACCTAATGCTGCCTATCTATAGGTATTTCACTTGAGGTGCATTAAAGGGGTTCTACTGTTGTTTAAAGTGCTTGGCTTTTTTTGTGCTTTGTTTGGCTTGCTTTTTTTGAGTGGATGATACTTTCAATCTTCCCATCATTTTAAAGTTAAAAACAAGATGATTTTTTCAAAATCTCTTTTATGCTGGGTGTGTTATATTCATGTTGTGGGTTGATTTGCAAAATTGTGAAAAATAAATCACAGCAAAATTACAGCCCATACACTGGTGGCAGATGTCTGGACAGCAAAGCTATGCTAGCAGCCTTGTGGGAAATGGACGGAAGAGGTGCAAGGTCTTTGGTGCTCTGGGTTTCACCCGAGATCATATCCTGGCAAATTTTTATAATAATCTCAAAACTCGCTCTCCTCTCTCCACGTCAGTCTCACCAATGTCAATCTTCACTCTCAAGACCAACCTGAAAAGTTTGCATTTATAAAGTAACACTCCATTAATTGATTTGACACAGTATGTTTGGATAACAATAAAGTACTTCAACAATACACAAAAAACATTTACATTCCCTGAACTTCTATTTTTTTTTGGTGTGCGAAAATTATAGGGTGTTGGCTAAAATTTCCAATACCATTACCATCAGAAGCTTTTTTTTAAACCACCAAAATGTATAGATTTCTCACACCCATTTAATTTATTGTTTAAAAATTTATGTCAGTATCAATGAGACTCACTTCTTTTCATCTCTACTTCTATGACCAGGTCTGTAACCTGGCTGTTAAGATGGATGACACACAAAGTATGTCTGGTCCTCGGACTGCTAGTGTTGCCCGTCTTCACGGTTTGTGAATGATTGGCCTCACATGATGACCATTGACATGATATAGTGACCTTACCTTATAAAACAAATGAGGGTTTATGTGCAAATCCATAAACCAAGTTTGAGTATTACAATCTTACCTCCTTGACCTTGTTATTTGACCTCATACTTTCCATCAACAAATGATGGGGGGATCCCAGTTGAATCTATGACTTCAAGTTTGGTGACTGAAATCCAGTAAAGTGATGCAGATATTATTCAAAAACACATTATGTTTTATAAATCATAACTGGAAGCTGATGGCCTTCAATGTTGACTGGAAACATATGCATTTCCCTTATGTAGAAGTGGAATGCCCCAATAATTACCTATTTGCACCCCTAAAAGTGAGAAAATGTCTCAAACCAGTGACCCCAGGTCCACACCTGTTAGCCATTACTCTTCCCCATTTCCGTTTTGGCTCAGAACCCACACGGACGCATGAACATATCCTGTTGTGGGGCGGGCCCGATGTGACCATCCCGAAACTTGATAGTCGCCTTTATCAGGCGAGTATTTACAATTATTGGGTAAAGGTGTACACACCTGAGTCAGTGGTTTTTGAGATGGCTAACCCAAATGACCGCACAGGTCTTTGGGGAATCACTCAATACACGTTGGTTTGGACCATTTGAATGCACTTTATCCGATTCACACAAATACGCTTACTTTTACAATTCTGGATAAGTTTTTAAACAATTTTGACCACTGAGTGACTTAGTCTTGGAAGACATTTCAATATAGAAGTCCTAGTATGCAAACAAGGTATTGGGATTATTCGCATCAGCGCTTACTGTCACCACATCATACAGCGCCCAGACATAATCATTGTAATGACCTCATTTACATACTTTGAATAAACGTTTACCAAATTCCCTGCGACACCCAGGGGAAAACAAAAACCAAGACAATCCATGGCTTATCCATAGCTTTGGTTTTACACAAAACAAATAACACCATGGATAGTGATAAATATTACAATAGTTTTTGTAATGTTTATTTTGGTAATTCATAGAACCACCGATGTTTTCTTGTCTGGTGTCTGAGTGCCCCCCCTGCAGAAGGACGGCCTTGGTGGGAAGATCTTGACTTTGGTTGTATCTGCTTGTGTCAGGAATGGTCCTATCTTGCTCATACATTTCATGAGGTTCCTCTTCAAAGATTGCAATGCTGTCAAGAATAAAAGAAATGAATCAAAATATTATGAACATACAATATACTCACCTCATGTTCACTGCAGATGATAGAGACCTATTACTCCATTTCCATATCCATCCTCTGTGCAAGTGACGTCGCGCGATCTTTGTGGTCGCACGCAGTAGACCGCTCGCGCTGTCCAAAGCGACTAGAGTTTTATATGCGCGCACAGACATCATATCCTTGACGCCTGCGAACAGCCGTCAAGGATTATGACATCACTGCACGGGAGGTAGAGAAATGGAACTATAGTTTTCAGACTTGATATTCTGTACATGGATGGATGGATGGCTTTGAGCCTATGCAGGAAGAAAAGAGCTAACACCTGTCAAATTGTGTCTCAATTATGTTAGTTTCTTTAGGTACAAAAGTTTAGCACATATGCATGTAAAATTTATGCAACGTGCATGTTTTATTTTGAAGGCAACAAAGTCCGCCAGTTAGCAGTGTTTACAAAAATTGAACAATATCATATGCCGGAATGTTCTCAAGTGTATGGGCACGCCAAATGGCACCCAAGGTCGGAGAACCAAACTGGGTAAAGCATTATGTCACGAATCCAGGAAGCAATCATTAATAATTAGTTATAAAAACGATTTTCTTCAAGAATTAAAAACAGCTTGCAGCCTTGTTCTATTGCCCGATATCCCACAGGTGACAAACCACCATACTAGCCGGTTTAGGGATAATCCCAGAGTGGTTAATCACTGTTTGGTACACAGTTTTGTCTCACTCACGAACAAACCACTTGAAAAACAAGCAGGACAGAATAATGCAACCAATTGCACGTCTGATGTAATGTTTACATTCAGAAAATGTACAAAAAATAAAAAAAATAAAAAAAATAAAAAACTTATCAAAACAAAAAATTATACTTTTCATCTAATAAATAATTCTGCCAAATGGCATTTTTTGACATTGTAAATCATATTTTGTTCGAACATGCCCCACCCCCACCCACTACAACTCAAACCTCAACCAATCACCGTCCCACACCACGCTTATGTGACAACTTTTAAACTAGTGCAATTGGTCACCTAATTGCGTGTCCCTATCTATAGGTATTTCACTTGAGGTGCATTAAAGGGGTTCTACTGTTGTTCAAGTGCTTTGCTTTTTTTTGAGCTTGTTTTGGCTTGCTTTTGAGTGGATGATACTTTCAACTTCCCATCATTTTTACATTTAAAACAAGAATGATTTTTTCAAAATCTATTTTATTCTTGTTAGTGTTTATATTCAATGTTTTTTTGTTGATTTGCAAAATTTGTGAAAATAAAATCACGCAAAATTTACACCCATACCCCGGTTGGCAGATGTCTGGACAGCAGCTATGCTAGCAGCCTTGTGTGAAATGGACGAGTAGGTGCAAGGTTCGTGTGCGCTCTGGTTTCACCCGAATCCATTCATCCTGGCAAATAATAATCAATCCCTCAAAAACTCAAAAACTCGCTCTCCTCTTGCTTCCCACGTCAGCGTCCATGGCCATCTTCCTCCAAGACCATAACCTGAAGTTTTGTGGCATTTTAATAAATTAACCTCCATTATTGATTTGACACCGTTAGGTTATAAACATAAATGTCTTCCAACAAATACGACAAAAAACATTAATTTCCCCTGACTTCTCCGTCTTTCGTTATTTTTTTTTTGGTGTGGAATTAATATGTGTTGGCTAAATTTTTCAATACCATTGCCATCAGAGCTTTTTTAAACCACCAAAATGTTTATTAAGATTTCTCCACCTTTAATTCAATTTGTTTGTTAAAAATTTCCATGTCAGTATCCCAATGGAAAAAAGACATTCTTGTTCATTCTCTACTTCTAGGACCAAGTCTTAACCTGGGCTGCTTAGGAGATGGAAATGACACACAAAATAATGTCAGGTCTCGGACTGCTAGTGTTTGCTGATGTTATGGTTTGTGAATTATAGGCCTCATTGCACCTTGGACGCTTGATATGGTGCCCTTGTACTTATAAACATGAGGGTTCTGTGCACATATCCTAAACCAGTTTGGTTCTTAACAACTTTAACCTCACATACCTTGTTATTTGACCTCATATCTTCTCAAAAATGAGGGATCCATGTTGCATCTAATGACTCAATTTGGTTGAAATCCATTAAGTATGAGATATTACAGGCATATGTTCCTTTTTTCACAACAGACATCACAGGACGACAAACATCACAGGAACATCAACCACAATCATTAAGTGATCCCAATGAGTCTTGCTTGCGCTAGCAAGCGACACAAAATGTGGAAACGTAAAAAACCAAAAAAAAAAAAACCACCCCCTCACAGTGATAAACTTCAAA
Organism: Ophioderma brevispina; assembly: GCA_023653785.1. Classification (NCBI taxonomy): domain Eukaryota; kingdom Metazoa; phylum Echinodermata; class Ophiuroidea; order Amphilepidida; family Ophiodermatidae; genus Ophioderma; species Ophioderma brevispina. The sequence continues at coordinate 16,068 of JAMKCH010050295.1, forward strand.
TTTGTACCTTTTTATAAATTCAGAGAAACCAAGATTACCCCTAAACGCTGATCCCAAATTGAGACCATGAAATTTACCAGGACATTAAAATATACTTCGTCTCCTAAAACCAGGAATTGATATAGAATAGCGCAACTGAAAGCAACAATACCGCAGTGGTAAAATGGAATTACTTTCAACTCGCAGATAAACAAACGCAAATATGTTTTGCCTATTAGATGATAACAAGTAGAGCATTCTCAGGATAACATTCAAAACACATTATGGTTTATAATTCATCTAACTGCAAGCTGATTTTTCCTTTCCATGTTGACTGAAATTGCATTTCCCTTCTGAGAAGGTAATGCCCCAAATTACCATAATAACACCCCCTAAAAGAGAAATGGTCTCGACCAGTGACCCCAGTCACACAGCCCTGTCGACTTAGCTCTTCCTTTCATTCCGTTTGGCTCAAGCCCCACGGAGCGGTACATATCATGCTGTTGGCGGGCCTGAAAGTGGTAAGTCAACATTGGAAAGGAAATCAGGCGTCAGTTAGTGATTTAATAAAACATAATGTGGTTTTGAATAAATATTACACTGAACTGTTCCTACACCATGTTGACTGAACCATATGCATTAACCCCCTTGAATGAATATTTTTCAATCAACACCAAGAACTAGCACACTTATTCGGAGGTGGATCATGATATTTCAGAGAGCAGCCATAGGTCTGCAGTCAAAGGTAGACCCAAAAACGCCAGAGCCCAAAAACATGGAATCTAGATTCCCAAAAGTCAGGAAGCCATCACTCACCTCGATAGTGGAGTACACCAGGCAGGGGTGAGTAAGAGTACCTCAGACTTTATTAATGTGATTAAAGACCTGGGCCAAGTTTTGTTCTGGAGGATGGCCAGATCCGCGAACATAGCCGGCAGAGAAAACACCAAAGCCTAAGGAATAGGCAAGAGGAAGCTCCGACATAGACTGGAGTGCGACGTAGGCCCTGGACCAAGGGCCCGAAGCACCACTCGGCAAAGGCGAAAAACAAGGCCTCACAGCCTTGCTAACAACTGAGGATCCGGGAAAGAACCAAGAAGCGCAGGCGGACCCGCGTAAAAGAAACGCGGGGCAAAAGAATCCTACCCCAAAAAAAACGAGTATCGGCCCTAGAGAGCGGGTCCGATCAGAGCACCAAAGAAGAACCCCGGGGAGAGCGGCCCGGGGGAGATAAAGGTTGATGAGACGAATGAAGGCTAAAGCCCGGCAGCCCCGTGGGGCTGAGAGAAAAGTCCCCCTGACCCGGGAGAAGAATCTACAAGGAGAAGGAAATCTCCGAGCTAATCCAGTCGGGAAAGGGACCCGAAAGACTAATAAAGGCGAGGGCTAGAGCGACGCCGGCCACCCAAGGACGATTGGGGCTTCGCCAAGAACTCGCCGATAGAACTCAGACCCCAATAGTTAACTAGCTTCGAGGTCATAAACGGCCTCTTGCAGGATCAATGGAACGAACCAACGTCACGCGAAGGCGAACCGAACAACCTAGGTTGTGGTAGGCTGAGCTAGTTGACCGAAAATCCATACACGCGGATGTCGGAACAGCCAACAAAGCCCTCAAAGTAATCGATAAAGTCCCACCTCAGACCGTCACAGTCAGGAGGTGGAGGGACGATCAGGCCTCGACTCGGAGGTAACAGAACCACCGAGGAAGAACGATGCAGACCTCCTCAATACCGGGAGCCGCGGCACCAGAACGCGGCAACCGAATAGCAGTCCAAAGGCTATAGATTAAGAATAAACTAGCACTGCCCCAGATCGGGCCCAATCAAACCTGGCCCGAAAATATACAAAGTGGGTAACCACGGAGAAGTCTACCAGAGGGGATAACCCAGATGTTGCTCCGGCATGAACACGAGTCCGAGCCTCGAAGAGCGACCCTAGCCGAGAGCTCACTAACCGCTCGGGAAAGCCCGAGCAGATGTCTAACCAGTGGCGACTGTAAGCAGAGAGCAGGTGACAAAAGTCGTCTGAGGACAGAATGACCAAACATTAGTAACGTTCTTTGCCGAACGACGAATCGGTATCGAGGAGGCAAAAAAGTAGCTCATTATCCGAACTCCTCCGGCCACTTTGCATAATTAAAATTACCAACCGAGAAGAGTTCCTCTGGCATCATAGCGTTTCGACACAATACTCCCGAGGCAAAGAAATGTGAAGATATCCACCGTAGAAAGTTCGTACCGAACGTGTGGGCGAGATACCGAATTAAGGATCACCGACAGCCTCGAGAACAGGGAGTAACCAACTCTCAACCAACTCGAGATCGTCAGACATGTAAGAATGACTCACAACGGGGGTTTAGGCCCCATAGACATTCCCACCCGGGAGCGAGAGATCCCCCGACTTTAAAGTTCATGTCACAGACTTTGACCGACGAGGATAGAGGGGATAAAAATCCCATTCGGATTGGGCATACCACCATGTCAAGGGCTCCCAGGTCGTAAAGACATGAGGAGCCACAGCAACCGAACGTGCCCCAGGACCCCAAGGGTACTAAGGTAAAGCACAAGAACCAGTCGCAAGGCACGGTGGTAAGACAACCAAGTCAACTGTCCAAGAACACTGAGAAGCACCTGTGAATGCGCAAGTTCTGAGAACCCACCAAACTCGGGAATACCCCGTCGCGGGAATTCCCACTAGGCAGCACAATTGAGACGAGGCGTGGCAAGAACCCGCAAGTGAAGAATACGAACACGGAAGCCTGAAACCGTTTAGGGGAGGGGGGAACCCCCTAAGACATACCCCGACGAATCGGGAGCACATCCTGCGTTAGGCCCGGACTAGCCCCAACGCTGGGCCCGGACGAGCACCAAAGTAGGACGGAAACAAGGCCCGACGCTAAGCCGTTACGACGAGCCCCCAAAGGGGGGCATCGTCGAGGCGACCCAAAACCCGTGTCCAGGTCCCACCGAGGGAGACAGCGGACCCGGGTAGTCAGCTGGGAGCCACGGAATGTGCGAGAGCTGTCAACGCCAGCCCCTAACTCCCGAAAACAAACGTGAGAAGGGATCCACGGTCAAGACACCGACCCAACAGTAGGCGGAGTCCAGGCGAAGTCGAAAGACCTCAGGGCTAGGAGTTAGGCCTGGGGGCACGGTAAGTTAGGTTTACAACAGAACCGAACCACCCGCGCCAAGGACAAACAGAGCCCAGCGGGGGCGAGGGCAATTACACCTGGGTGGAGCCAAGCCCCATGAGGGAACCAGAGCATCAGCGTAAAGGCTGAATTGACCAAAGCCCGAGACCGCACAGAGCAGGCTAGGCCCCGAGGGCACCGAGGGCACCAGCCGGCGGGTAGGCCGAAGTCCCGCGCCCGCACAAAAGTGAGGACAAAGGGGCAAGGATGAACAGCCAAGGCGCAATGATCAGGTACCCCAACGGGGTGTAAGGCCAGGGAGAAGGAATAGAGCCCCTACCACAGGCCTGAGCCGGCCAGTGAAGACCCTGGAGGGGCCACGCTGACCAGAATAGGCATAGGCCTTCATAAACCCGAAGGGGCCAAGGTAATACACCAAGCAGCAGGGCATCAGCCCTAGGCCGGCGAACAGGGGCCCAGCCAAGCTGCGTGTGGGAAGAAACCAGGGCCAGCTACCCCGAATGGAGATGAAGGGTCTAAGTCGAGAACAAAGCTAGACGATGAAAGCCCAAGCCTAGGCCAAGGCAAAGTCAACAGACCGCCAAGGCTATAGGCAACGAACCTCCAAAGGAAGTCAGGGGCTAAAGACCCAAGACCAGAATCAAGCCAAGGCCAGAAACACGGTCTAGACCCCAAGGGGGAACAGAGAATAACGCCGGACGGCAGCTGTCACTAGGCCCGTCTCGGAAGCGGCGCTAGGCCCGTGATCCCAGGCAGGGGAGCAGCGAAGCTGCATCAAGCCAGAGTCCAAGCTCCCCGAGGGGAGACACGACCAGGCTAGGTAGCAGTAAGGCCTACAAAGCCAGAGCCTATAGAGCAGGAAGCCAGGCCTAAAGATGGCCCAGCGCCCGGCCCCGCCTAGATGGCAGAGACCAGAGGCCTCAAGTCCCCGATGGTGCCACATGAACGTACCGGAAAAACTAGCCCACGAGGGAGCTAGCTTACAGGGGCAGCAAACAGTCAGCCGCCAGGCGAAGGGCAGCGACGAGGAAGAGCCGGAGACCCAGAGCTGAAGCCCATGGAGGACGGGAGCCGAGGCATAAAGGCTAAGGGCCGGATCTCGACGAAGGCTGCAAGCTGTAGCACGGCAGCATGCGCCCCATGCCAGGCCGAGGCGGGCTAGGCCCTCCACAGGCAGGGCAGGAGTACCCCCCGTAGGGGACCCTGGCATGCTGAAGCTAGAGCAACGTCAGTGAGGGAGAATGAAGCGGCGGTAACCAGGGGACTACACAAAGTGCTGAGAGGGGCTTCACACCAAGGAAAGGGGCGACATTGCCAGCCAGGGGTGAAGCCAATCAAGCTAGGCCGCCCGTAGGGAGCCCTGCCAAGAGCAGACTTGAGTAGATCCAAGAGAACCAACGAGACCTACAGCATCCCTGAAGGGATGCCCGAGAGCCCAAGGCGGCGCGACATCCCAGCAAGGGGAGGGACAGGTCGCGGCGACGAGGAGTTGAAAGTCAAAACAAGAAGGGGGCACACAACACCCAAGCAACCGCCCCCGTAAGAGGAGACAAGATGCTGTGTTAAGACCGGAAATCCACGCCAACGACGACGGCGGAACATAAAAACGGCCACCCGGAAATCAAACGCCGCTGACGGCGGAAACATAAACGGGCACGGAAGAAGGCGGTGTGCCAGGGCGAGCCAACCTGGGCGTGGGGCCGGAACCACAAGGGGACTACCGCAAGGGACCAAGCCGACTGGCATAGGATGGGCAGCAGGAGCCAACGAGGCTTCGACTGCACCAAACCCGACCCTGACGAGGGTACAGGCCGAGGAGGCATGGGGTCGACACCACAAGTCCCAGGCACATAAGCCGAAGGGTAGTGGACGGGGTACACCGACTTGCCCCGGCCCCGGTACCAGGCGTACCACCGCACGCTTGACCGGCCCCAGAAGGGAGACAATCCGCCTGCAGTAGCGGCGCAAACTGCCCCGCTCGAAAGAGAGGGTCAGAAACAGCCCCGACAGCACCTGGTTCCAGCGGCTGGGCCGCCGACGGCGGAGGCGCGGAGGACTATAGCCTGGAGGTGCTCCCGCTCGCGGGAGCCCCAGGTTACGAAAGGACCATTCCCCGACTGACCCGCCCCAGAAGTCCAGCACGACTGGGGTAGGTAAGCCACGTACGGGGAGGCAGGCGTAACCTGAGGAGGCAGGATGCGCGGGTACGGAGTCCCCGCGGGGGTAGGCCACGAAGGGTGCCCCGTAGGAACGCCAGTGGGCAGGGGCCACCCCGGGTACCCACCATAGGCGGACCATCCGGGGAAGCAGGTGCCGGCGGACCAGCACTAGCAACCACCCCCCCCCCCCCCCCCCCCCACCCCCCCCCCCCCAGCAGGGTACCCGCATGAGAGGCCTGAGCCGACCTAGTCAGCTGGGACATCTGCGGAGGCCAGCCTAGCGGAGCACCGCTCGCTAGCAAAGCCCCGAAGGACCCGGAACAGCATGCGGCGTCAACGGAGGAGGCACTGCATGACTGGCCAGGCTAGAGATGCGAGGTTTGCAGAGAGCGTAGTCAACACAGGAGGGAGTCCCGCAGCAGAGGGATACCGAAGCCAGAGCCCCAGGGTTTGCCCGCGAGGGAAATTTACCGAAGTAATGGGCGACGTGTCCGCGGTTAGAAGTTGCCGAAGGAACCGTACGCAAGACCACGTTAGGTGTGGAGTAACAACGGCGATGGATTCAACCCGGCGACCAGTGGCCCCCCTAAACCACCATCACCTCTCACCACACCGAAGGTCGCGGGCGCAATCCCCATGGGTGGGAGATTGGCAACGCAGACCGACGATAGCTGCACCGAAGCAGCCCCTAGGGCTGAACCAGGCGAGTCAGCGGAAGAGGAGGCGCTGAGGAGGCACGGCACCGAACAGTTCCCGACGCCACCCCATCAGCGCTTCGCGAAGTAGCCGAAGCTACCTCACCGTTTGGGAGTACCCAAAGCAGCAGCGGCGCCTTGGACCACACAACCCGGACAGGAGACCGATACCACCCCCCCCCCCATCCCCTGTGTACGCAACACGAGCGGCGTACCCATGCTCAATGGTCCCCCATTGAACATCCGACAGTCCAATTACAAAGAGGACGCACAGGTTGGTGAGGGAAAATAGCTGGATCCGACACAAAGGGGATGGGGATCCCATGAAAGAAGAGGACGAGGGGACCCCCACTTCCTCCGGTCATGGCAGCGAAAGCAATATGCGACATGACGGGGGTGAGAGTGAGTTGATAGATGGAATAGCGTGCGCAAAAAACCGTACAGAAAAATAACAAGCGCTGCCGTGGAAGTCTACCGGGACGCAACGTCAAGACACAAAACCAACTCGGTAACTGGAGGCCTCTCCCGAAATTACAGAAATTTTTTCAAAACCACAGTTTTGACATAATTTTATAAGTATACACAAGAATATAATAAACTAATACACACACTAAAACCATGTTAAGTTGTTAGCAAGCCAAAACCCGCTAACAAAAGAACAGTAACAAACCAAACATAGTCAAAGGAAGTCAAAAGCAGCAACACGTGCGTCAAGGGCTGCCTTGTTTAACTTGTTTCCCGGTACACAGATCACATGACCGCACTGGCGGGTGGTAAAAAGGAACCTAAATAAGAGCTCTCCGGACGGTGTAAAAGTCTTCCGTTTTATTCAGGCCGAGTGAGACGCTATAAATCCAGTATTTAATATATATAATCCAGTATATATTCCAGATAGATATGTATAGTAGTAGGTATTCCGTATGAGACGAATAGTCAGTATCAAAAGTTTTCTCAGTTAAATTTTGGCTGTAATATTGCAGAGCTGCGTTAACACGCGTCCGTTTTGAATAAACACCCAAAACGGATTGAGGACGAGCTAAAGGCGACAGGGGTGTGACCTGGGGTCACATGTCGAGACCATTTCTCTTTTTAGGGGTGGTATTATGGTAATTTGGGGCATTCCACTCTCAGAAGGGAAATGCAAATGTTTCAGTCAACATTGGTGTAAAGGTAACGGAAAATCAGTTCAGGGTAAGGATTTAGTGTTCCAGTAGATGGCAATCAAGAGAAAAAGAGACAAAATTTCTGGAGTGGCAAATCTAAATTAGTTCAAGGAGAGATGCTATGGGCAAGACCGTGGACAAAATAGGTTTGGCATCTTTTTATAGGTCATAGTCATTGTTTGGTTAATTCATCCACCGTTTCTTTCTCGTTTTCACCATAGTGTGAAAAGTGTAGACCATTCCGAAAATGTGACAACAACCTAGGAAAAAAACCCGTTCCTATGTAACATCGGGTACATGTCTCGCACAAATATTCTAATAAAGGCTACTTGTACGTTTGGCTAAAACGATAACATTTTTACACTAAAATTAGTTAGTGAATCTGTTTGGCGATCGCACGAAAGTTCACAACCACGGAAAGCATAAGGAGTAAACCGCCTGTCACAATGCTAAAAATCGTCTTTTCAGCGATCGTTAGTGATGACATCAAATGGCATCCATACAAAAATTGTGAGGCGCCATTAAATTAGGATGCAGTGATCTTCAAAAAGTTAAGCTGGCGCCGTTTTGCAATTGGTAATCGACAGACCCCGGCGCTTCTTAGAGGAACTTCTGTTGTTGATGAGCCAATTTTCCAATGACTGGCTCAGTGAAATCCAAAAGGGACCATCCCAAAGATTTAGTCTACGAACAGACCTAATGATCGCGGGAAAGTTGCAGTTTTAGCAGCTGTCACAGGTAACCAAAACTTAATTGGGCTCATTTTTCTGATTGGAAAATTTGGTGCCAATTATCTCAATATCATTAATCAACACTTGGAACCAGAGTTGAGGCGAATTTTTCAGGAGCAAAGAAATGGAGCAATTCGTCGTGCCTGGTTCTTCAAAAGGTGCACCAAGTCAAGGTCTTTAATGGTTAGAAACCGCCTTCAGGACTTCGGAACGGATCATTGGATTAGGGGCAGGCGAATGGGCCCCTTGGTCACCGGATCTAACTCCTCTAGATATTTGGCTATGGTGTGATGTAAAGTTAGAGTTCCAATGAGGGTCCCCCACAACTTACAGAATACGACGACGGTAAACGATGCATTTACCACACAATTAGGAGAACGCGTGGAACATCAAGGCTGTCAAACCCTACCCACATGCCCTCAGGGCTACCAAGTGCATCGTAAATCAGGAGGACAAAATAAAGGCAAGTCGGTAAACAAATTCGCTGTTGATGTTGCAATTGTGTCAAACATGCCTAAGAAAAAATGATGCCCGTGGAACAAGTTGTTTGCTGGAATTATGTCAGGGGAACATCTCTTGAGACCCACTTCCCAACATGAACAATTACTTCAGGTAAGTGCTCTATTACCCTCTTGATTAGAAAATAAAATCAACAGGCGGTATCAAATTACAGAAGTGGAAAAATATCACTTTCAGTTTGGGTAAGTTTTTTTGGGTCGACCTGATACAATGGGGGAGTCAATTTCTCTCACTTTCCTAACAAACAAAGTACTTTTCCCGTGAAGATTCCCCAAGGGTGAGAAATCTTTTCAAGTAAAATTGAGAAATAAAATAAATTTCATCACAAATGGAGGCTAATTTAACATTAGCAATTTTGAAGGGGATCGTCACTTTAATAAGGCCCAATCAAAATAAATACATGACCCAATGAAAGGATCCAGAGTATATATTGCAAGACGAGTCCTTAAAATGGACCATCTTCTGCATTTTAATGCACAATTGTGGTGAAATCGAAACAAAAATTGCAGTTTTGTAACAAAACATCATAGTTTTAAATGTGGTACATGCACAGAGTACTTATAAAAAGCAACATGCAGGAAGTTACTATCTATATTAATAGGCCAATGTATAGGCTGTCTGTCTGTATGTATGTCTTTGTGGTCTGTCCGCATATTTTTCGGAGGCCGGGCGGGTCTTACGGTCACGAACTTGGTGGGTGGATGTAGCTGCGCCGGGCCCGATCAAGTCAAAATTAGGTTAGAGCGAACGAGCACGGAACAAGCAGGGTAATCAGCAAAAAACCCGTAAAATATCCAAAAAGTATACAAAAGGTATCCAAACAAGCTAGTAGAACAGTATCTAAAGGAGGTCACAACGATGTCTAAGAGGGAAGATAGGACATCTTATTTTTGGTGGGAATGTATTTTTCCCATCATTTGACGAAGGCACCACTCAAGGGTTAAAGGTTACAAATTTAATTAAAGGGGGCATTATGTGATTTTCAAAAATCATTGTGGAAGGGCATGTTTTTAAGAGGAAAGTCTGAAGCAGAGAGTGCGACCTCGAAATATTATTTTTTTTTGTATTTCTATAATAATGAAAAAATAGTTAATAGAAACTAAAGTAAAAAAAGTAACCTAAAATGCACATTCCGAAATTGCGATTGAGGTATCGGATTTTTCGTTTTGATGCAGTAAAACATTGATGGGTAGTATTTACGTCCCATAGGATACTGTGTATAACAAAAAAATTCCGGATCCGAATTTCTACTTTATAACCAAAAGTTGTGATTTTCTTATGAAGGAATCGATTTAAGCTAAGCACTTTCACACAGTGATTAGGATAATGGACAAGCATTTGTACATGCAAAAAACACGATTTTTGGAAATTGAGGGGCGCCCTCCTCTGGGAATCTCGGAGTTCGGCCTTTAAAGGAGGCTGATTTCTGAAAAATAGTGTTTGAATTTTTGATGGGAATTACTCAAGCGGTGGGTAACTTAACAAATTGATTAAAGGGGCATTATGGATTTTCAAAAAGTTATGTTTTGGTGAGTTGGGGTTCATCAATGAGTGGTTTTTAGATTATTTGGTGGTAAGGGATTGATGGAGTTCTTGATGAGTTATGTCTTAGAGTTATTCGCCCTTGACACTGAAGACTGTTAGACCTGTATATGTGAGGGACTATCACAGATCACAATATACCACAACTTCATCATACTTGCACTTCCATAGACCACAAACTTACCACAAAAATTTGATTGTGGTATATTGCATCCCCTTAGTAGTTAAATTTAAAATCATACGATAAACCAACATTAGAGAACTCATCATATACCACCAAAAATTACAACAGTAATAAACAACAAACAAACGCGCCATGGGCCCAATGTACAGGCCGCCGCTGAGAGCAAATTGCGGGACAGGGGACCCTTGGAGTATAGGCTTACATGGCGCGGGGTGGGTGAGGGATTACGTGGATGTAGCAAATTTTTAGAGGGTTTGTTGTTTGTTGTTGGTGCGGTGATGCGCGTTTTTGATGGAAAGTCATCAATGAGTTGTTTTTTAGGGTTATTTGTGGTGAGGTATGGATGGCGTTATGAGTGGAGTTATGTTTTAGAGTGGGGTGTTGACGAAAATGGCCGTTGACCCGCTAGTTGTAATGAAACTATGGCAGGCATCAATCAAGGATCACTGAAACGGATTGATAAACTCTCATATGTTGTGGTACCATGGATAGATAGGGACCCTCCCGAGTTCATTGATAAAAAAAGTACAAACATCCCTGTTGAGTCACAGTGACGTCATGTAAAAATGCGATCTAAAATTATCTCAAAATTCATGTTTTTGCGCCAGTTTTTCAAGCAAAGTTGGATTTTGTGGCCTTGAGGGGTGTGAAGTCTGTGCACACATGCTATTACTACAAAGAAATCAAATAAGTAAAACACATAGTGTAACCTGTTATCCTGAGCGCAATTAAAATGCTCTATGTCGTGTGATTAAATGGGGAAATGCTGTTCTGGCTCGCAGTACACGATTTACGTACGTAACGCCGCGTCCTAACCGTAAGTCGATTTTTATAATGGTTTTAAATGGAGCGCAAGGCTTCAAAAGAAAAAAGTAATGTAAGGTAAGGAGTCGGCCCGCACCGCCGCCCCCCCCCCCCCCCGGGCCCTTTAGGGAATGTGAAACAAGGGCATTCAGTTTTGGTTAGTTTGTGTACATCTGGTATTATTTGAAGTCGAAATCACCGTTGATGGAACACATGTACAGTTTATCAGAGCTACAGTTTATATACTGCCCTCTTGTGAAAACATTTACATTACATGTCTTTTTACACAATTGTATATTATAAACATTGGAAGTATTATTTGGATATAAATTGGCCATATAAAACATCCCACAAGCTGAATTATCAAACAAAACTTTGCAATCTGAAACCCAACCAATCGAAAAACTTTACATATGGTACCATACAAAGCTTGGTGCGACGTGATGACTAGTTTCATTTACGACCCATATAGTAAAAGTGGAAAAAAGCAAAAGGTTGGCTTTAAAGGGTAACCCTACCGGATTGGTATACTCATCACAGCATATATCAATGTAAAGCATTTTCATGCCACATCTGAAAAGGGATAGTTGTGAAATCTGTAACCCAGGTGAGGTCAACTAGGGGTCATTTAGAGGTCATCCCAGAGGTCATCTGAGGTCAAATCTTAGGAGAAAACACTATATATATTCATCTTTGAACAGACTAAAATCATTAATTTGTCAAATTTGATATCATGTGATAGAGAACAATTGTTTCTATTTTCATGTGAAACCAATTTTCAGGGATGATGCAAAAGAGATTTCAGTTTTGGGCAACAAGGCATTTTTTTCATTTTTGTTCGTTTTTGGGCAAATTGGAATTTGAAGATGTATATTTTACTCACGTGAAATTGCTATGTGGAAAGTTAAGTGGGCATTCTCCCAAAACTTGCCCCATATACTGTCCATAGAGCTTAAAAACTTCATAAGACTTCACCAGACACGTTTAAAGGTATCTGTGTCAAAAAGGTAAGACCTTTAAATCCAAGTAAAGCACCTTTTTCAGGTCAGTGTTCAGATTAGAAAGCCTGCCATTTCCACCTTCGTGTCAAAGTAGGGGCATAGTAGAGAGAATACTTTATAATGTAGTATCAATTTGGGGGGGGATTATGCAATTGGGCAAGGGTAATGTTTGTTCATTTTTTGCCATTTTGGGCAAACTTTAAATTTTGAAGATTCATTTTACTCATTGGGATAATTTGGTTTTTGGGAGCTGATTTTCCCCAAAACTGTCCCCATATACTGGCCATTAGATAGAAAATTCATAGGAAAAACACAGACACGTTTAAAGTGTTCAAAGGTCAATGACCCTTTACACAACCCGAAAAGGCCTTTCCAGGTCAGGTGTCAGATTAGGATGCCTACATATGCAAATATGATCATTCTGTCAAATTAGGTGTTCTATAAAGAGAATCTTTTTCTATAGGTGTTATCAATTTGAGGGGATTATTACAAAGTGGATTTCAAAATTGGGGAAAAAAGGATTTGTCTCTTTTTTGCTCCATTTAAGCAGAATTTGACTTTTGAACATTACTTTTATCTCTGAGTAATGTGCTCTTTGGGTTGTAGTCAATTGCTCACTTTTTTTTCCAAAAACTACCTCCAATAAATGTGAAATCCAGATAGCATAAACATTTCATAGGAATACAAACACACATTAAGTTATTCTGTGTCAAAGGTCATGACCTTAAGTCAAAGAAAGAAAAGTCTGTCAGGTCAGGGTTCGAATTGGGGGCCCTTAACATATGCAAAATGATCATTTAGTGCAGGGGCCTAGGTAACATTTGGTGTGAAAGTAAATGTTAATTTGTTGGCAACCGCTATACAACAAGCTACTATTGGGTCTGATAATTCAGAAAAAATGAGTTGCATTTTTGCCCGTTGACCTTTAGTGGCCCTTGACACAAGGTAAAAGGTCAAAATGGTCATATATCGTCCAAAGTGTATTTACGTGGCAAATGTAAAAAAAAAGTACTTAATCTGATGATATTTTAATACTTGCCAAATTATTGCCTGGGGAAAGGGGACTCCCAAAAAGGATAGTTTTGATTATGTAAATGTTTTATTTTTGGTTTTATTAATATTGTATTCAAAGAAAAGGTCAAACACTATTGGATAGGTGCTTATGGACTATTTTGTCGCAGAACATGATAACTATGCAGTGCAGATGCGACAAACTATTCTTTATTGTGACTCATTAAGCTTAACATGAACAACTGTAAATTTTTACAAAAATCGGCAAGCAACTTCTGATTTGACACCTGTTACAAAATTAAGATTGACATTTTTTACCATTTTAGCCAGTGTACCCTATAATCCCAAAACCAATGGTACTCGATGGTACACTCTATGATATTTGGGAAAATTCATTATAACTCGATGGGCCAACTATTGGCTACCTGATTCGCGCATTTTCACAAAGTTTGACCCCTGTTAACCTTAAATTGGTCCCAATTGAAAAAGGCCCCACACTTTGAGATACCAACTACCTGGCGTTGCTATAGAGGCTCCGCTACTAAATACCAAAGGAGTCAAACCTTTCCTGTAGGGGGTAGGGGCGTTGTAAACGAGCTGTTTGACCTGGGTCCGTTGCTCCTGATCTAGATACAGTTAAAGCGTTTAGAGCCTTTGTCTTTGTCCGGACAGTTATATTTCATATGTCCCCGCGGCGTTTTTCTACACAAATGACAATTAGCTTTTGATTTATCTGGAAATGCCAGTTAATTACATGTTCAGCGACTATGGAAGTATTTGCAAAATATATCGCCACTAGGTCATTGTAATATGTAATACTTCATGTCCATATCTTGTGGGCGGTTCAAGGGCACGGTTTTCCATAAGGTGACACCCTCTATTCTGCACACTCTTATGCATCGGAAACCAAATAAACCGTAGTGGGTTTATTCGTTAAGGTTTCCGAATTCATTAAGTGGTGTCAGGAAGAAGGGCTTCACTTATGACGAAACCCCGTTCAATGGACAGGGAATGGTCATGCTCACAAATCTGGTTTTGTATTCAGTAAGCTCAGTACTCACTGACATAACAAAAGCGATGCCATGTATGCAGCATGCAATGGGAATGAATTGTTGCATTTGATTGGCCGTCCCTCTATCCTTAAAGTTTGTGACAGAAGATAGAGCTCTCAAATAACTTAACCCAACCTCAATGCCAATGTCGCTATCAGGCACACTCTGTAGTATTCCAATGCACGGCCTTTAATATCTGTCGATTTCTGCGGTTGGTTGCCATGTGTTGTGCTCTATGGTTGATTGTGGCTACTAGTTGATCTCGTTAGAATTAACAGCCAGCGAACTGCTGAAAGCTATTCGCATTATTTTAACAAGTAGCGATCGAATGAGACATCCAAGCGAACCCACATTGTCACCTCCCTCAGTTTCTCTAGCTATGGGGTCCATCACAGGTAATGAATTGGCTGCTATGTTGTTACCGGCCATATTTAGATACAAGGTCTGTTGCGTGGAAATTCTCTCTCTAGGAATGTTGCTACATTTTTATCCAAATTTGCTGGAAAGTATGCATTTCAGCATCTATATCAAAGCATTCAATGAACTCATTTAACCCCAGTTACTAACTTTATTCGCAAGGCAACGCGACATTTTAGCAGCAATTATTAAAAGTAGGCAATTCCGTCTTCTCCGTGCTTTACATGATTTGTCTCTGAGTCCGCGCCACGTACCAATCCAAATCCAGCTGATCCGTGGTTATTTTTATAACCTAGTTGATGTGTATTTGAATAAAGAATCTTATCAGTCCGATTGAAATTTGCATTTTTCGAGAGACACTCAACGATGTGTGTGTGTGTAGCGATCAACTGAAAATACTACCTGCCTACCATGTATACTGTGCTATGCAAATAATTATTCAATGCAAATTAGGGCATGGTCATCACCATTATGGTTACCGCGGGTTTCAAATTGACATGTGCTAGCGTGCATTGCTCAATACGGTCACTGGAACTTAACAGTCTGAAGGGCACCTCAATTTACGCAAGAACATAATTTGTATTACTTAAAACATATATCCAGACTGGCAGCTTACAGTCAAAATTAATAAGCCCCCCCCGACAAAGTACATTTTCTGGAAAAGTTAGACTCTTTAACCTATTACCAAAAATGTAAAATGATACACTGCAATATGTTACAGGTACCACGTTAACACAAAATGTCTTTATATTACATGTGCATGATTTTTAGATTGTAGGCTTTATAATTTTGTTCATCCACTTCCCATCAAAGTAATTATTTTACACCTGCCATTTTTATAAATTTAAGGTACATGTTACTTCAGAAGGTATTTTTTTAATTTGCCCAAGCTTAAAACCGCACGAAGCCTGGAATGGCTCACAGTAGGCCTATTTATATTTTAATTTTTTGTGTGTTTATGTTCATAGTTCCTTTCATGTAAATATGTTTTTTTTACTTTAAAGGTATCATGTAAAGTAATACGGCGGGCCGGAAAGTGTGTAGTGTATGTCACAGACTGCGAAGATATTATCTAAGTGGAATGCGCGAGAGATTAAAACTGTTATCAGATCAGTCATAGAGAATGTGTGTAAATGAAACAAAATCTTCAAAATAACTCGAGAAAACGGAGGGGTTATGGAAGTTTTGGCATAAGAGGGTCCGTCACATGTTTTGTTTTAAATAGATATCGTAATTGAGCGTCCAGAGAACCTATAGAACCTAGCGAGAAAATGAACGTTTTTGTCGCCGGTACTTCGGTACTCGCAGACACAGAAAAATTAACACGCAATCTCTAAGGGCCGAATTCCATTTTTCCCAACAAAAAAAGTGCCTTTCGGTATTCTTCCAGTCTTGAGAATTTTCAAACACTACGCCAACTTTTTTTGTCAATTTAAGGAACATGAATTACGTACTTACCGGACCGCCGTCAGCATAAAGTAAGGTCGTAGTTAAAGCGTCGTTTAGGGTTTAGCCACGGATGTAGCCAAATGACGTCGACTCATGACAAATATTGGGTAATATTGCATCATTTTTTCAATATAATCAAACAGATTATGATTAGGCCTAGTTTCTGTTCACTGGCGTAGCACGATGTCGAACCAAGTCGCTGCCAAAGGTGACCGAAACATAAAAATTTCCAAGCTAAAAATATATTAGATCAATACTTATACAAAATTAGTACTATAAACATACGATTTTTTCACTGACGTTAGTCAAACTGTGTTCATAGACTCCATTGTAGCAAATGACTTAATTTAAAAGTTGGCGTCTTCTAGGGGTCTTTACCAATTTTAGAGGGGGCAAAAGGAGGTTGCAAAATAGTAGGAGGCGACTTGAGGTAAGTATACATCATATTACTGCAAACTGATGGACTTATTCTGCGTATGAGCCCGAAAAAATGACCAACAGAAAGCGTCTTCGTCGTTTGCTGGAAAAAGACACCCCCCCCCCCCCCCCCCCCCCCCCCCCCCCCCCCCCCCCCCCCCCTCCCGCCCCGTCTATGCAATCAATCAACGCTTTCCTTCAACCTGTAAATCGAAGATTGCTTCAACATGGTTATCGAGCAAAACGAATGACCAATGTCCACGCATACTCTTTCTACTTAATATTTCCCTCTTTCACATGCCCCACCCCATTCCTCTCCTCGCTTTCTTCCCCTACACTTTTACCCTCTTCCCCCACCTCCCTTCTCCAATTCCTTGCCTACCTCGTTCTCCACACTCCCCGACCCCTCTCACTGGCCTCTTCCCCTAAACTTCCCTTAAACAGCCTGACAAACTTTGCTTCCCCTACTTCCTTTTGCTCCCCGTAGCAATTTTCTGCAACCCCTCTTTCACCGACTCAATGCAGCACCCCCGTTCTCCCTCCCCCCGCTTTCTGCCCCGGTTTTTCCGGCTCTCGGTTCCCTACTTCAACCGCTCATCGTTTTCGTCCCACGTCACCAACCCCAACCTTTCGACATCAGAGTGATCGACTTCGCTGAGCTTGGGAACTCAGACGATTGACCGATCAGCACACTGGCGAAAATGTTGTGTTTATTAGCGAGAGCTACATCCTTGGACCATCAAGATGGAGACAAAGGGTTCGTCGAGTACTGGTGCAGAATCTCCGACAGATGACTGATCAGGAAATGAACTCAGGTGGTGGCGAGATCTCAGTGATGGTATGCCGGACAGTATTCATTATGGAGCGAAAGCATCACGTTGCGTGCCCAGAGTGGCAACATCGCAAGCGTAGGCTGTACTTGCACATTCTGGAAAAACCAATGTCTGCCCAACATGCAAGAAGCGTTTATGGCTAAACATTTTCGGCTGCAAGACGACATGTACACGCCGCACAGGGCCGCTGTAGTTAGACAATGACGTTGGTCTACCAAAAACTCCGAAAGAAAGATGGTTGCGAATCTTCGGGTATACAAACACGGGTTTATATATTCAATTACGTAAATGGTGCGATACGATACGCATGTCCACCAGCTATACAAATCGTATTGCCTTGTGCTACAATTTTTATAAAATGCAATGCGTTAAATCGGAGAATCGCCTCGATAATTAGATGTCCTCCAAAAACTGCTCTGCTATCGCTCGCCCAGTTTCGGATTTACCGAATCTACAGAAACTCTGGCTATTCTCCTTAACATTAACCAGCTGACCGCCATCATACTCAGCCAAAAATAAAAGTGTTCTTTAAACCCGGCAATAACTACGATGTTTCCTTCGCACCTCGGATTAAAAGGACATGATGCAAAATAGTGTTGTGAGACGGGGATAATTTAAGAGGCCCTAAAACTCTTTAAAGGTGCTTGTTCCGATTTATGTCTATGTGTTCTCTACTAATATTGAGAGCATGGCACTTGCACTTACAACGCCCCATCAAATACCGTGGAAACAAACTGCCCTGGTTTTATGGGTAGAAGCAATAATGAACATTGCCAGAAGCCCTATTCAATACTCGCGTATATTGATGGTTAAAAACTAAAATGGCCGGTTTTTTTTGTTTATACTTGGGAACACGCACTACCTTAGGGGGTAGGCGGCGTCTGGAATCTGATTAAACAATTGTTCTAATCCAGAATAAATGAGATAAGCAATGGCAAATCTATGTAGATTGAATCTAACAAAATGCTTTTTATTCGATCGCATTGGAAATATCGGTCCAGAGATATAGCTTGATCAAAGTGAAGAAGTATACGCAAATTTGCCAAAAAAATCGCCATCATCTCCTATACTTTATCATGATGAAAACTTAAGGGGTTATATATTAAGAATCATTTTAAAAGATCATTATTTAGGAACTATTACCACATTTATTTGGCCTAAGTGAAGTAAATAAATACTCATATAATATCCTTTCAATAATTTAACAGTAATTAAATGTCACAGCGGTAAGTGATTTTCTATGTATTTTATGTTCCTCACCCTGCGATATTTAAGAAAAATTATTTTTAAAAATTATAACAGGACACTGGATGCACCTCTTTCATGATTCTTCATAATAATTATGTGATAAGTTACAGCCTATAAAATGAAATTTAAAAAATAATTACCATATTTCACATCAAAGCGCCTCAATTTGGTCTAAATGTTTCGAGGCCTATAACTCGTTTCGTTAAAATACGAACCAATCCAAAACGAATACGAACGTAACTAGAGAACGACTACAGCCTATGAACATGAAATTGGCACAACTATTCAGCACATATAAGGCGAGTGAACCATGAAGGCCGCTTTTCAAAATTGTGTTCCAATTCAAATTACGCCATGAAATTATGAATTGGTCGATTGCAGGTTGCCATGGCAACCGGTATCAAAATCCCTGCGCTTCATGACGTTTCACTGCTATTTACCCCTCTGCCCAGTGCCACCCAGTTTCGTCCACAGTAGCATGTTTGGATTATTAGTTCCGTTCTTACTAGTGTTTACCCAATCAGAGGCCTTACGCCCCACCCACCCATGGTTGCCATGGCAACCAGAGAAAAAATTGTCATGGAGATTTAAAAACCTTTGTGACATGCAAGGCAATACAATATGATATATAACATGTATATACCACTATTTAAGGAAAATATAGAAAAAATCATCAAGTTCACTGTGCAGACCCCATACCCCTCCCCCTTGTTGGAACAACCATAAGAAGATACGGCAAAAAACAGTTACTCTGACTTAACAGCCACCTTAATTTACTCAAGAGGGTGTTCACATTTACTGTGATGCTAATGATGGTTTCGTCAATTCCGTCACTATATTCCTGGTTTAAACCCATAGATAAATTACTCCATGAGGGTCTTAAGCGAGTCTGGAAATGCCATTCTAATTATATCATCCGGGTTTAGACCCTATTAAATTACTCCATGGGGTTTAAACAAGATGATAGGCCTTTTCTACCCCCTATAGAGCAAGGCAGCTCGTGATATATCATCCTGAGTTTAGACCCTTTGATTTTAATCCATGAGGCGGCGTTTAAAACAGATGCATATATAGCGAGTCGGAAATGTTATTTCTATTATAGCATCACTAGGTTTAGACCCCTTTAATGTCTCAAAGAGGGCCCGTTTAAAACAGAGATTATAGCCGAGTCGCTTGAGTGTATTCTCTATGGAAGAATGCGAGCAAATGTTGAGTTAACTATTTCATCACTCCTTAGGGGCCAAATCACTTGATGATCGTAAAGTATAATCTTGTAGATGGTATCTTTCTGGATTTCAGTTCTGCTTTTGATAAAGTAGACCACAACATTTTACTCTACAAAACTCATTCATTGGCGCTATCCGAGACAGTTTTCTTCTTCAGTGGAATTCAAACTTTCTTTCAAGGCCGAAAGCGCGGGTTGTGTTCAGGCTGCAGTTTCACAGTGGTGTTCTGTAAACTCAGGTGTTCCCCAGGGCTCCTGTTCTTGCACGTCCTATTTTCTTTCTACTTTTTGTAAATGATTTAAATGATGGTTGTTTATTATCTCTCTTTCAGTTTGCAGATGATCACACAATACTCGTCCTATTTTTTATGTGAAAGTGATTCACGATCGTCTTCAGAATGATATCACAACATATAGTCAATTGGAATATCTAATAAGTTGCCTCTCAATCGTTCTGAATGCCCTTGTTATGCATATGACTAAGATCTAAGTCTCTGATTATTGTGACAATTACCCAATGGGCGAGAGTGAACTTGCTGAGTTACAATTTCAAAAACTTGGTGTCACTTTCAGTAGGGATCTTTCCTTTGCACTCTCATATAGTGACAATTCAAGTAAGCCCGTTTCAAAAACTGTCTGGCTTCATCATCAGATGCCACAAGAAATATGTCTTCTAATGCACGATTAACCTCTACAAAGCTCTCATCTACTGCCACACTAGACATGTACTGTGCATGTGTTTGGGCCCACCGCATCACAAGGAATCATTTGGATAGATAGAGAAAGTGCAACGGAAAATTACACGTACTTATTTTTTAAGCCAATCATCAACGGCGGCGCTCGCCCACCTTACTTGAGCAGACTCCTTGATTTGAATCTAGTCAGGCTTGAAGATGCTTTCAAAATCAAAGGCCCTTGTTCGGCAGGTTGTACGATTTTACATGATGACCCCTGCTTCTTTGGTTACTTGATTCAACATAGCAAATTGCAGAATACTAGGCTGGCACAATCTGCCAAGGTACTTCTTCTTTCTTCAATTCTAGGTTTATTCACTTCCACGTATCTGGAATGAATCCATCTGATTTGAGCTGTTGCAATAATCTTTATAACTTAAAACAGGCTGTAAATCCCACTTTTTTAAGTTTGATAAATGAATGGTAGATTGAATAATGGGCTGTTTTTTTCTGCTACATTGTCATTTGGAACACTATTGATATAGACCAGGATAATGTTGTTCCTCAGTCAGTTATCATTGATTAACTTTGTTGCACTGTGCTAAATTGCATGCCTATTCTTTTGACGTTATCCTGAAACAATTTTGCATTTGTTCTTTTTTTTTTTTTTTTTTCTTTTTCTTTTTTGCCTTCCTTTTTTTTTTTTTCCCTTCTCGTCTTTTTTTTTTTTCTTCTCTCGTGCATGTACATTTGTTTTGTTTTTCTCTTGGGATCTGAGAGCACTTTTGTGATCGCGGTTTTTGCAACCCATTATCTTATCCAGAATTACTTGCTTTTGCATCGTCCATTTTTGACGATGACTCTATATTTATTTTCTGTTTAGGAGATTTTGCAAGTACATTCAAATAAATATTATATTATTATTATTATTATTATATGCATCCTGGTTAGACCCCTAATTTGATATTACCCATCACAGGACGTTAAACAAGACTTATTGATACTCAGTGCTAGTACTCTGTGTTGATGAACGTATTATGTTGAATATTTTTGTTTATTCAATCAATTGCAAGCTATTAAGCAATCAATAGTAATGAAATGTATAGGGGTCTAAAACAAGAGTATTATCATACATGTTTTAAACCCCTCTTGAAAATTCGACCTTCTCCATAACCCCCTAAGAACTAAACCCCCTTTTCTTTGACTTCGCCTCCCCAAACCGACTCAGCAAGCTGAGCCTGCGACCCTTTCCGGGGGATTCCCCAGATCAGGTGTTCACATTAGTTGATGCTAATGTTGGTTTTGTCAACTCGTTACTATATATATACATCCTGTTTAGACCCCTATTAAATCTACTCCTGCGGGGTTTAAGCGAGTCGAGAAATTGCCATTCTCTATTATACTCATCTGGTTAGACCCCTATTAAATTAATCATGAGGGCCCGTTTAAAACAAGATGATTTTTCTCTGTATGTGCATGTCATGCATAAGGGATGTGTCTATTATATATATATATCCTGTTTAGACCCCTATTAATGTACTCAAAAGGGGCGGTAAAACACAAGATGATATATGGCGAGTCGCGAAATGTCTATTCTCTATTATATCATCCTGTTTAGACCCCTGATATTAAATTACTCCATGAGGGGTTTAGAACAAGATGATATATAGCGAGTCAGTAGTGCATATATATATAATCATCTGGTTTAGACCCATATTAATTTACTCAAGAAGGGTGTTCCAATTTACTGTGATGCTAATGATGGTTTCGTCAATTCTGATTAATATATCATTATCATCCTGGTTTAGACCCCCTATTAAATTACTCATGACGGGAGGTTTAAGCGAGTCGGAAATTCCATTCTCTATTATATCATGCTGGTTTAGATCCCTATTAATTACTCCATGAGGGTTTAAAACAGATGAAATATATAGCGAGTCAGACTAGTGACTATAAATAATAATCATCCTGTGTTTAGACCCCTATGATTTCACGCCGGATGGGGTTTAAAACAGAGGATTATTATAACAGTGTTAGTCCTGTTGTTGATGAACGTATTATGTTGAATTTTTGCTTTATTCCGTCAATTCGCAAAGTATGCGGATCCAAAGTAATGAAAGGTTATAGGGGTCTAAAAAAAGACGAATATATTATCTGTTTAAACCCCTTGAAATTTCGACCCTTCTTCTCCGTAGCCCCATAAGAACTAAACCCCCTTATCTTTGCTTTATAACCCCTCTTGTGAGAAAATTATAGGGGAGGCTCGACGAAATTCCGTAATCGCCATTTTGCCGGACTCGCTAGATTTAGTGTTTGTGCGCCCTCGGCCCTTAATAACATGACCACAATGAATTTGACAACCTTCAGACTTCACAGCTTTATCCATTGTCGGGTTGTTGGAATTCATAAGTGGTTATAGCCAACGGTCAGGTAAACCTGGTCATGGAAAACACCCTGCACTGTGCAATGGGTTCCAGATGCTATCTAAGTCTTAACATATGCAACTACTTTAAATGACACAGAATTAAATCAATGAGGGTGATTGTACACTTTCAAGCAGAGGAAGTATTGATTAGAAGAGTCGTTGATACCCTTGATTGTTTTATCAATGGGGTTCGGACCCTTAAACTACTGAAAAAACGGCTTTGTGCTGCGTAACTAAGGGGGTGTTAAGACATGGGACATGAAGGCAATATCTGGTTTTAGACCCCTCAGGGGTCTAAACCTTTTCACGTCAACCCGAAAATGGCACGTAAGTAATAGAAAATGAAAATTTTTTTAAAAATAACGGCAGTTGGTATTGGCACCCAATCCGCCCCAAGGATCGTTTTCCATCCAAGACCTAAAAAATAAGATTTTTATAACAAGTCGGAAATGCTATTCTCTACTTATATCATCCGGGTTTAGACTCCTATTAAATTAAATCCATGACAAGGGTTTAAACAAGATGATATATAGCGAGTCGGAAATGCTATTCTATATTATATCGTCATGGTTTAACCCCTATTGTTTTACTCCATGAGAGGTTTAAAACAAGATCGATATATAGCGAGTCGGAAATGTATTCTCTATTAGATCATCCTGGTTTAGACCCTATTATTTACTCCAGTACAGGACTTTAAAAAACAAGGATTATTTATACATTAGCAAGATTATAGCGATTCCAAAGTAATGAATGTGACGCGTCAGAGAGTCGGAAATGCCATTCTATATTATATCATCCTGGTTAGACCCCTATTAAATTACATGAGGGGTTTTTTTAAAACAAGGAATGATATATAGCGAGTCAACTAGTGCTATAATATAATATCATCCTGGTTTAGACCCCCTCTATGATTTACTTATTGATCGACTCGTATATATCATATTGTTTTAAAAACCCCGTTTGGTAAATTAATAGGGGTCTAACCAGGAGATATATATATAGCACTATAGCTTGACTACGCTAAATCATCTTGTTTTACAAAACCCCAGGGGAGTAAATTTAATAGGGGTCTAAACCAGGAGATATTGATATATATAGCAACGATTTGACGAAACCAACCTTAGCATCACAAAAATGTGGAAAACCCTATTTTGGGGGAATCCCCCCCCCGGAAAGGGGCGCAGGCTCAGCTGCTGGGGTTTGGGGGAGGGAAGAGCATAGAAAAGGGGTTTATTTCTTAGTGGGCCTACGGAGAAGAAGGGTTGAATTTTCAAGAGGGGTTTAAAAAAGGATGATAGGACTATCAGTCTTGTTTGAGACCTATTACATTTATACTTTGGATTGCTATAAGCTTGCTAATTGACGGCATAAAGCAAAAAATTCAAACATAATACGTTCATCAAACGACAGAGACTAGCACTGAGTTTAATAATTTGTTTTAACGTCCTGTGATGGAGTAAACAATAGGGGTCTAAAACAGGATGATATAAAGAGTTAGACACCAGCGATCGCCCTATATATCATCTTGTTTTAAACCCCTCGTTTGAGAAAAATTAATAGGGGTCTAAACCAGGATGATGATTATATAATAGAGAATGCATTTGACTCGCTATATATATTTGTTTAAACCCCTCATGCATGGAGTAAATCAATGGGGTCTAACCAGGACTGATAATCCTATATATATAGGCACTAGCTGACTCGCATATTATCTTTTTTTAAACCCCTCATGGAGGAATAGGGGTCTAACCAGGATGATATAATAGAGAATGGCATTTCCGAACTCGCTTAAACCCCTCAGGAGTAATTTCATAGGGGTCTAAACCAGGGATGCTTATATTACGTAAAGGAAATGACGAACTCATTATAGCATCACCACTAAATGTGAACACCCCTCTTTGAGTAAATTAATAGGAGTCTAAACCAATGATATATATATATAGCATAGCGACACGCTATATATCATCTTGTTTTAAACCCCCCATGGAGTAGTATTAATAGGGGTCTACACCAGGATGATATATATAGTAACGGAGTGACGAAACCAACATTAGCATCACATAAATGTGAACACCTATCGGGGGGGTACTCCCCCCCCCCTGGAAAGGGGCGCAGGAGGTCACTTGCTGGCGGTTTGGGGGGGGGAGGCAGAAGCAAAGAAAAGGGGGGTTTAGTTCTTAGGGGGCTACGGACGAAAAGAAGAGAAAGAGAAAATGAGAAAGAAGCAGGGTGAATTTTCAAGAGGGGTTTTCAAAACAGGATGATCTATAAGTCTTGTTTTAGACCCCTATACATTTCATTCCTTTGGATCCTAAGCTTGTTAATTGAAGGAATAAAGCAAACATTCAACATCATACGTTCATCAAAGCACTGTGTATAATTAATCTTGTTTAACGCTCTGTGTGGAGGTAAATCAATAGGGGTCTAAACCAGATGATTATATGAGAACCTAGCATTTCCGACTCGCTATCTCTCTTGTTTTAAACCCCTATTTGAGTAAATTAATAGGGGTCTCAACCCCGGATGATTGATTGAAATATTTCTATTCTCTCTATATCTATATATATATATATAGCACTATAGTGACTCGCTATATATCATCGTGTTTTAAAACCCTCATGGGTAATTAATAGGGGTCTAAACACAGGATGATATATATAGCCACGGATTTGACGGAAAACCAAACATTAGCTCACACAAATGTTGAAAACCTATTTTTGGCGGGAATCCCACCCCCAGGAAAGGGGCGAAGGCTCAGCTTGCTGAGCGTTTTTAGGTTTGGGGGAGGCGAAAGCATAGAAAGTGGGGTTAGTTCTAGTGGGCTACGGAGAAAGAAGGGTCGAAATTTCAAAAGGGCGTTTAAAACCGGAATGTATATATCGTCTTGTTTTAGACCCCTATAAATTTCATTACTTTGGATCGCTATAAGCTTGCTAATTGACGGAACATAATAGCAAAAAACTTCAACATGATACGTTCATCAAACGAATAGACTAGCACTGTGTATAAATAATTTTGTTTTAACGTCCTGTGATGGAGTAAATCAATAGGGGTCTAAACCAGGATGATATATAGAGCATAGCACCAGCTGAATCGCTATATATCATCTTGTTTTTAACCCCTCTTGAGAAAAATTAATAGGGGTTCTAAACCCGGATGATCTAATATAGAATAGCATTTCCGGGACTTGTATATATATCTTGTTTTAAACCCCTCACGGAGAAAATCAATAGGGGTCTAAACCAGGATTATATTCAATTAGCTGACTCGATTATATCATCTTGTTTTAAACCCCTCATGGAGTAATTATTTAATAGGGGTCTAAACCAGGATGATATAATAGAGAATGGCATTTCCGACTCGCTTTTAAACCCCTCATGGACGTAGTAATTTAATAGGGGTCTAAACCAGGATGATATTATATAGAACTCGCTGACTCGACTATATATCTCTGTTTAAACCCCTTCATGGAAGTATTTAATAGGGGTCTAAACCAGGATGATATCATTATAGTAACGGAGTGACGGGAAACCAACATTATCATCACACAATGTGAACACCTATCGGGGGGAATCCACCCGGAAAGGGGCGCAGGCTCTGCTTGTGCTGAGCGCGTTCATTGGGGAGGCGAAGCAAAGCAAAGGGGGTTTTTTAGTTCTTAGGGGCTACGGAGAAGAAGGGTCGAAATTTCAAAAGGGCGTTAAAACAGGTGATATATATCGTCTTGTTTTAGACCCCTATACATTTCATTACTTTGGACTCGATATATAAGTGGTAATTGACGGACAATAACAAGCAAAAATTCCACATAATACGTTCATTCAAGACAGAGACTAGCACTGTGTATAAATAATTTGTTTAACGTCCTGTGGTTGGATTTTTATTAACTCAATAGGGGTCTTAAACCAGGAATGATTAATACAGAATAGAATTTACGACTCGCTAATATATCCTCTTTGTCTTAGACCCCCTCTTTGAGTAATTAATAGGGGTCTAAACCAGAGGAGAGATATATATGTATAATATATACTATATATTAGCACTATAGCTGACTCGCTATATATCTCTTGTTTTAATCCCCTCATGGAGTAATTTAATAGTGGTCTAAACCAGGATGATATCATATATAGCAACGGAGGTGACGAAACCAACATAGAATCACACTAAATGTGAACACCTATCTGGGGGAAATCCCCCGGAAAGGGGCGCAGGCTCAGCTTGCTGGACGAGGTTGGGGGGGAGGCGAAAGCAAGAGAACAAGGGGGGTAGGTCTTAGGGCGGCTACGGAGAGGACATGAAGGGTCGAAAATTTCAAGAGGGGGGCTTTTCTCCTCTCCCGGTTTTGTCGGGGGCGGACCCCCCCGGCGGGGTTTAAAACAGGATATATATATGTCTTGGTTTTAGACCCCTATACATTTAATTACTTTGGATCGCTATAAGCTTTGCTAATGACAGAAATAAAGCAAAAAATTCAAAATCCCTCATTACGTTCATTAAACGACGGGAGACTAGCAATGAGTATAAAATAATCTTGGTTTTAACCGTCCTGTGAGGGAGTAAATCAACTAGGCCGGGTTAAACCAGGATGACCTAATTAGAGACTAGCAATGCCGACCTCGCTATATCCTCATCTGTTTTAAAACCCTCTTTGAGAAAATTATAGGGGTCTCAACCAGGATGATATAATAGAGAATAGGGCATTCCGAATAGCCTTATTACTCATTTGTTTAAACCCCTCATGGAGTAAATCAATAGGGGTCTAAACCAGGATGATTATAATATATATATGCACTAGCGACTGCTATATATCATCTTGTTTTAAACCCCTCATGGAGTATTTAATAGGGGTCTAAACCAGGATGATATATAGAGAATGGCAGTTCCGACTCGCTTAAACCATAATGGAGTATTTAATAGGGGTTAAACCAGTGATGATATAATATCGAATGGAGTTGACGAAACAATCATTAGCATGAATTGAAAACTAAACGTGAACACCTAAATTTGCACTTTTGTTTGCAACTCTATTCAATAGACGATAATACGCTTGTACCTTAGCTATGAAATGGGCGCCATACGTATATTTGGAATTGGGAGGATTGCATTCAAATGACCGTTCTAAAATGAGCAAGGGACCTGGCAACATGCTAATCAAAGAAACCCCCGAGGGGTTTAAAACCAGATATTGCCACCATTGAAGTGTTGTCATTACTAAAAGATAAAAATGATCATGAGAATTTGACAGCGAACTAGACTACATATTCATGCAGTTTAACACTATACTTGTATAGTATAGAATAAAAAAAAATCAACTGACAATCAATGGTTTGAAATTATTGACCTCCAGATTTTACATTTATTAAAAACCTCCCAAAACAACAAACAAAATAAATAACAAAAAGCCAAACAAGTTCTTTTCTTTTCACAAAAAAAGATATAAGAAAAAAAAATATTGGGATGAATAAAGTATACTACCACCATGAATAAAGTATACTACACACTTATATTTGGCACCCTTTATAAGGGCATGCAGTTTATTACATTATGTTGCTCTGAATGCATATGTGTTTAGGGGGCTGGAGAATATTAAATTTCTTTCCACAAAATGTTCCCCAAGGCATAATTACTGCACCTTCACAAACTTTTTAGTTGAAAAAGAAAGATTAATACCAAAAAATGCAGTAGTTAATTGACACATAATTAGATCATTTCTCCTCACCCCCAATTTTTAGGATTGTTTTGGCAAGAAGCTTATAATAAAACAAGAAAACAATCAACAACAATTAAGAGAAAAGATACAATCAAGGAAAAAGCCTTTGGGGCATGTACAAAACATGGCCTGGCCAATTGGCCTAAAATAAACATAAGTTGTGTTTGCGCAGTGACTCTGTGCAAGTAAACTATGAAGGATAATAGATAGATCCCTGCCTCTGATTTCAGCTCCTAGGTGACCACCTAAACTTGCCCGGTTATGAGCTTTGTGAGGTTGGATCCAACAGTCCACCAGTGGAATACCGAACCAGGGGAAGGCAGGGGAAGGAAAGTTGCCCCCTCTGGCTTGAAAAAGCAGGACGATATGGGCCAAGTGTGCATTTTACCCCTCTTTTCGGGGGGGAATTTCAACCAATTTCCGACAAATTTTGGCAAAATTAAAGTAATTTTGTTCAAATTAAGACTTTATTGGAGCAAATCACCGGGACGATTTACAACTTTGGCCACCTTGGCGGGACGGAACTATGAAGGAAAAATTTGCACGGTACGCCACTGCAGTCCCTTAGCTTCAAGGCCGTCCAGGCAGGCAGACTGGCTGATGGGCTTATTGGATTCGTGGAACGAATGTTCCGCGAATCCCTACAAACGCTTCGAGCTTCGGCTGTAGACACATTTATGATGGTGAGGACACATTTTCGTATTTTAAGTATAAACCTCGTGGTTTCAGGCTCGATGTTGGCTTCAGTGAGCCAAACACTCTTCAATGGAAACTCAATAGTGATTCATTAACAGAATTGTTCAAAACCATATTGAAGTGATAACTTAATGCCAAAATGCCTCCATAATCCATAATGGTGTGTTTTCTTTACCAAATATGGCGTGTTCTTTACCCCAAATATGGCTTTTTCCAGTAGATTCAGATATCACCGTTCCCCCCCCTACCACCCGCCCGGAGCCCTATATACGCGGGCTCATGGCAATTGTCATCGTGTGGTTAAAGCATAAGAGGGTGTAACGTAAAATCAATGGAAGAGCCGTGTGTGTTTTTGTTTTTTATAGAAATTTAGGAATTCCTGATGTCCAAACCCCACCAAATGACCTCGTCATATGGCTAAGTTCCTTGAGAAGGTCAGTGGCAAACGATGGGGCATTGTAGCATTAGTGATTTCGCCTGTCTTGCATAGAAATAGCTAAACATAGAATAGAAACACTATGTTGAACCAGGACTGAATCTGAGGTGGGCAGATAAAATGGAGTGGGGGGGGCGTCGTGTCGCCGAAGGAGAAAAATGAATGAGATAAACAGTCTTTTTCAAGACATTCTAGTGACAAACCGGAGGCGATTTTAAGAGTCAGGTGATTTTAAGCATTTGAACCAAAAATTTCTGTGGATATAATATTTCCCCCCGACATGAGCCAGACTTGGCCGTTAGTAGTGATGAAATTTCTGCCAGTCACCGAGTCTCTCAGCCCCGCTCTCAGTCAGTCATGTCAGTGCGAATCATTGATCATCGTGTCTATAATAGTATGGTTCTAATTGAGTGGATCGCATGCAACTGATGTGGGATTTTATATGTTGTAAGTCGGTGGCCATGTGTGTTCCCGTTGGGCTTTGAATTTTTTTTTTCCGTTTACTGCTCTGCGGGAAACCTTGTTAATTATGATATGATTGACAAAACAATATGGTGCCAATTTTTTCGAGTGTGTCTTCACCATTTTACATGCAAATTAAGTATGACGTCATATTTCAAAATTAATACACCAGTACACAATCAAATCAACCTTTTATTAGCTGCCGTTTAACATTTATAAACGCATTCAAATATTAAAAACAATGAAAACATGCAGTCAGCAATACTCAGATGGCGTCCAAAACTGAAAAATTATAAATGCGCATATTTGGGTGGGCCAAATAAATCATTAATAGGAGGAAGAAACGACCCATATATTTTCACAGAGTAACAGCAAACTCTTATCCACACGCATTAGCTTTGCTTAGACCCAGGATGGGTAACTAAAATGTCCTCCAAAAGTTCCATCAAATGGCAAAATTTTGTGAATAAAATAGCACACTTTGACTAGATATAATACATGTGTGGAAACCATGTTATTTTATTTTACAAGGCATCGTAACTATTGTCAGGCATATAATTTAATATCATCTTGCTTAATTCCAAGAGCAGCCAATATGTGATGTCTTCAAATTTCGTACAAATTTACAATTACCATCTGGATATACTTAGTTATATCATCCAGAAATATAATTAACCCTTTCTGTGTCCTTAGCCTGAAGTAAAAGGGGGTATTTAAAAATTAAAAATCATTTTGTATATTTTGTTTGTTAACATATTTCAACATGAAATTAATGGCATATTCCTTCCGTTTCCGTTTTTTAAACCTACACCAAATTGCCATGTACCTGTGTTTTTCCACCTTGACCACATTTTTGAAATTTAAAGACTGATAACAATAAAGAAATAATTAATATAAATATCTGGTGATAAAACATGCTCATAACCCCAATTTATACCTTTCAACAATTTCTGGATGATACATAACTAAATATAAATACAGACATTGGCCAATTTTGTAGCTTTGAACAGTCTGAAACGGACAGACGTAGTTCGCCATCTGGGAATTTCCTCCATTGTTTTATCAAAACGAAACGACAGACACAATTTTCTAAGTCTAAATGTCAAGGAAATATCTTACCCTTTAATAACAAATTTTTGGGCCTGGTATATGCCCAACTATATTTACCCTTTAATCTGATAATTTTAAGTTTTTATCTTCAATTGTGCCCGTTTTGGCCGCCATGTTCACCTGTGAAGACGCGAAATCAGGTGGAAAAAACGGCCCAGATCAGTGTTTGTAATGGTCCAAGGAATATATTCGACCTTTCAGTGATTAACTCATTTGGTACTTGAGCGTGTTGTTTTACGATTGTTTTAATGCCGTTCATATTTAATTGCACAAAAGATATATTAAATGTCAGAAAAATTGGCACCCTCGATTGTTATAAAGTGTGGTAATTATATTGAATCCATACAAATAAAATAAACACGAAAAGCGACCACGGGAACAGTTTTCCGACTTACTACGGCCACAAAACTATGTCATGTTGTGGGCAAGCAAGAAAATGGATGATTCCAATGCATGTTTCACTTCTGTGCCTAGTTTGCGGACATGCAGCTGGCTTAGTATACAGTCACAAAGTGTGCGGAATGTACATCCATAAAAGGTTAGGTTTTTTTTTACTAAGCCTTTATTTTTTAAAGAGGTGTTGAATGTCATACCGTGTTATATATTACGCGACGTAAAAAAAAAAATACAATCAAGACAGTCAATACAGTGCGAGGTGGCGAGGCGGGTCTAAGGCGCTGCCCGTCGGCAGGTATAGAACGATCGAGCGGCCCAGGTCGAGCCACGCGAGAGTAGGGCTTCGTGGTCGTACTCAATAGTTCCTATAAGGTCGAAATTGCAAATTGCATAAGTGTGATTATGGAATTTCTCGCTCCCACCCATTGCGTAGTGAATGGGAAGGTGTATGCAGTGGGTGTGCCCCGGGGCCCGAATCATGGTTACGGAGGAGTCAGGTCATTGTAAATGGTTGGCCCCGGGTTCAGACGAGGTCATACCTGAGCACGCTAAAATGCAGACCTGGTCGAAATGAGTAGGGGATCATTCCGGGTCTGTTACCTGCAGTCACCCTAGGTCACCGGCAGTAGTAGTATAGAATGTGCGTACAGTGAAGGTAGTAGATTAGTGGTGATAATGTAATGTGTGAAATGGGTGAAATATAAAATGTCTATAAATAATGCTGAGCAGGTGGTGCCGCTGAAAAAAAATAGGCTGGGATTTACGAAAATACCAATACCAGTACCATGACTCCTAACAATTGCATAGGACATTACACACAATCAAAAAATCCCAGTTAGTCATAGTTTATTCATCGGAAAAATTACAAAAGTGACACAAAGTTGAAATTCCGACCCCATTTACTTTTTTTTTTGTGTCGTCTGCAAGAATTGCAGAAGATCGTAAGGCTTACTCTGGCGTATGTCTGTGGTGTGTGTCTGTGGTCAAAATGTTGCAGTGCTGTATAGTTCCAGTAAAAGGGCTACGATGATTGTAACTTGGGAGAAAGGAAGGGGCGGCGGAGGGGTGACATGTTGGTGGACCATCAGTGACCTTGTGACCTCATTTGACCTTTGGCCGGTCAAAATTGTTAACCCTTCCCGCAAGGCTTGTGTGCCAGTTATCTGGAGTCCGGAAGGCGTAAATGATGACCTGGTGGAAGGAAGCGGGTAAAGAGTTCTCGACCCTGATTAGAGTGGGCACATTTCGGGGCAAATTACATATGCAAATGAGCTAATTAATAAATTTATATGCAAAAATCAGCGTTACATCGCCTTTATTTTAAATGGTACATGTGATATGTTAAATTCCTTCACTTCATGAAAACCCATATGGGCACATCTTCTTGCCATTTTAAAGTTCCTGATACATCGGCTTAGGTATGCACTGAGTAATTAATATGCATTAAATAGGCGTATCGCTAAACAGGTACATCGGATATGCAAATTCCTTTGCTACATGAAAAACTACTAGACCATACATCTTGTGTGTGATCACATGGAGGGGCGATTTACAGGGTAGGGTGTTGGGAGGGGGAAGGGTGGGAGTGGGTGCGAAGGGTGGGTGTGGGGGGCGGGGATTAAATGGGTGGGGAGAGGAGGTGGTGTGGGCGGAGGAGGAGGGGTATGTGGGGGGACGGGTGGGTTTTGGGACGGGCAGGGGTAGGCCTTATGGTGTGGGGCCAGGTGGGGGTTAGTGGGTGGGGTGGGGTGCGTCAGGGAAGGGCGGGGATACGTTGGGGACGGGGTGGGAGGTGGCGGTGGGGTGCGTTGGGGAGGGGTCGGAGTGGGGTAAGGTGGCGGCGTCCGTGAGGGGTGGGGAGGGGTTGACCCTGGTGACCTCGGTGACCCATGTGGACCCATGCGTGACCTCATGTGACATGGTGACCCCATGTGACTTTGGCAACACCCATGTGACCTGGGTGACCTTGGTGACTCGTGTGACCTTGGTGACACCTCGGTTGACCCCAGGTGAACATTGGTGACCCATGGACCGTTGTGAACTTGGTGACCTCATGTCACCTTGGTGACCTCATTCACAAACTTCGACCACATTCAAAAAACGACGACATATTTTTTTACTTGCATTTTGATTCAAATACAAATTTGTCCTGGGATAATATTATTTGCAACAAAAATATACCATTTGGAGAAATTATTAATCCTCGACAACATGCAGGAGCTATTATAAAATCACCAAAAATCACCCAATTTTTAAAATGGCTGCCCGTGGGCCAAGGAAGTGTTAATCTAGTCCCATATGGCGTACAGGGCAGTGTTAAAGGAATATATCAAAATAGAAATACCAGTAGTGCTTTATGCATATTACACAGCTATCAATTTTGACACACGTTTTAATCATAGCTCTCATGGGCCAGGGCAGTGAGTGTTAAATTCATACAAATACATGAAATACCCAGGGACCATTCCATCACAAAATTAAAGGATCCATTCTTTAGTATTTATTGATCAGTTAATACCAATGAGTCATTCCTAAGGGTCTGCATCCCAAGAACGGGGTCAACAGTACCACCCAGTCCAACCCACCAAACCACAGATTGCACGAATCCACACGGTCGGTGACCGACTTTGTTTTTTAGGTCTCCACCAGGAGTGGCGCCACGCCTCAATTCAAAATATCAAAAGAAATACAACTAATAATAATTAAAACCATATAACCAATTAGGTGATTGAGTGGGTCGTCATGGGGGTCCCACCATGAACCTACAACGAACCTCGTCCAGTTCGTTATGTAATACAAAAAAATCAGAAATAACCAATTTCAATGAATTGATTCTTCAACTCCAACGGTTGTGGATTAAGAAAAAAATCCGGACAACATATAAAAGGATTCCGAAAGTTTTCATCAAGATTTCGCTTTTAGTGTTAAACCAATGGCAACGCCGCGCCTGGAAATTGGGGATTTCTTGGGCCGCCATCTTGGTCTCAATAAAAAGTAAAAACACTGATCGCTAGATCCATGCCTATGATCAGTCCTACGGTGAACACCTAACTGCCTGATATGCTTTGATGCCCTTACATAATAACAAATTACTTTGCTGCCCTTTTCAATGCTGAATTGTCTTTCTGCCTTGCAATTGAAGGCCATTTGTATTTCCTAACAAAACTGCCTTGCCCCCACGGTCTCTATTTGCACCTGACACAGTGGAAGTTTCTATCTGTGAATGAATTTATTGAGTGTTGAAGCCTTGGGATTTTGCAGTAACAAGAAATGAGATATCTAGCAGAAATAGAAATTTCATAGACTGGCCCTTTAACTGCTGCTAGGGGACCATTTTTTTGGCCGGCATTTCGTAGAATTGCATATAATATTTGGTTATGATAATGTCTAATTTTTACCTGCGCTTGCATTGACGGTTAAAAACCCGAGCATCAATGATGCAGGGCCTGTTTCTTATTTGATATGACATTAAAATTATAGTGTGAAAAGACAAATGACTATTTCTACTAATATTTAGTCATTTGTCTTAAACACTATATTTAATTTACACATAAAAAGAAACCAATTTTAAAAAAAGGGTAAAGGGCTGATAGGTTTTGTGACAAATACTCTATTACGAGGTATTCAATATTTGGTATATAATGTTGTCAACAAAAATAAATATGTTGATGTGGATGTTGTTGATGAAAAGGGTATTCTGACAAAAGTATGTGTGCAGCTCTAAGATCTCCCACACTAGACCAGATCCTAAGAAGAAGGAATGAAAATGACAGGAAACATTAACCAGGCTAGTTGATGGGAAAGCATAACAGTTGAAATGAAACCAAGTATGGTCAGGTGAAAACCAAAACTATTGAAGTGATAACATAATGTCATTTGCTAGAAGATAAACCATGAAATTTACTGCCAAGTGGTGATCAGACTAGCTGCAAATGCAAGCCTCTCTAGGCCAGCATTGATCATGCATGGCTTTCAACTTTCACAGAGCATGTGGCTACATTGTCAGACAACAGACAATGTCAGCATAATCTTACCTACAACCACAATCATGCCCAAACACAAAAGGCCAACAAAATGCCCAAAACGCAACATATTGATCGAATTTTCAAAGTCCCACTGAAAAAACTTTTCAAAAATAAAAGAAATGTCATTACTTGCTTTCCTAGCCTGCGAGTTTTAAAAGAATTGGACAAGACATGAGAGACTAGTTAATGAGATAATACATGTATTGGGTTTCCTACTCTTAATTTGCTTATGTGATGACAAGAGCCTATATTATAGGCTATAATCCAAATCCAATGCAACACAGTATTACATGATTGTGTGTTTTCATCTTGTGTCTTTTCGTTGCTTAGTGATGAAACCGTACCAGTGTTTACACTGATGGGTTCTCTCTACTGTGTGTGTCATTTCTGTTTTGACTCTGTGCTTAGTGATTAAAACATTAACACGAGATGAATAAACCTAACCGAGATTCAAAGCAAGTAGTATTCAATGGGTGTTGCAGGTGCCTTGTCTGGTTGGTATGTTCAAGGGACAAAATACTTTGGTGCTATGGGGGCTATTTGAAGCCACATTCTGCCAAAAAGTATAGCCCTCGTAGTGCATTTACCATAGGCCAAAATTTATCAAGGGCTATTTTGTGAACCACTGAAGGGATAATGCCCTAGCCCTCGTGTTATTTGTGCATGGTATGTTTTATTGTAATTCACGAAGCATTAATTGTTCAGAGATGTAAATTTCAGGAAATTCTCTGGAATTTCAGGAAAGGAATTGCTCAAAATTTCTGCACTTTTGTTTATTTAGCTGTTTTGAGTCCTTTTTGACCAACTTTATGCGTGATTTTTTTTCCGGATTTCATTGCTACTTTCCGGATTTTTTAATTCCCCTGAGTTACACCTCTCGATGTTATTCATTAAACATTTCAATGTATAACCACAATTTGCGATTGGCGGGCTATTTTTAAAAAATGATGCTCAAACATGCATGTTATTTGCAAAAAGCCTGAACACAGTTTAGTAGTTTAGTATCAATGACTGTTACAATATAAGCCATGGATCAACCTTAAATGACCTTTCAATTTGTATACCCATGTGTTGACTTTAGGTAGAAGCATGCAAACAATGCAATGTATTAATGACCTTCTTTTGATATCGTCCAAAATTACGGAGTTCATTCAAAATGTGTCTTTCTCTTTGAAGATTCAAAGAATTGAAACACACTTGGGCCAGTTTATTTGAAACCGAATCTGATCTACCAGTGATTTCCAGTTATGATTTAGATTTATGGGCGGGAGAAGTTCCGACTTCGTCCCTTACTCAAAATAGGGGACAGAAAGACCCAGAAAATCTTCGATTCTTCCTCGCAATACAAAGAGATTGGATTGGAAGAACTGGCCTAACCATAAATAAAGTTTACGTTGTTCATAAAAACATGGTTCTTAAACATTTTTATTTTATTTATTATTTATTTTTTATTGTTTTAGTCCATTCGGACTATAAAAGAGTAGGTCTTCGCTTTGAACAGTGCACTGATCTTATCAACCACGAAGCTGTGATGCTTTGTAATTGAAATTAATGAGGCAACTTGCAATTCAAAAAATTGGTTTGACCAACTAATTAGTTCTATTTTATCTATGGACGCATATTGTTGTCACCAGAATTGGTTTTAAAAAACTGCCAACCAAACACATATAATACAGTTTAGAAGGCTTCAGTCACCTGTTGTTTAATGCAGAACTTTATTTCACTATTACATAAAATCAGCTTTCACCTGGGAGCGTTCATGAACTATTCCTGGGATTTAGTTGCGCCTTTTTTTGACATTCTAGGGTTGGGTTTCGCTTTGACTATTGGTTGGGACTGTGAATGGCCTAACTGCTCAGGGTTGGCTATCATGGCTATAGGCACATCATACCACCAAATACAAGGACTAAGTTTTATATTACTAATCCTCAATCATATTCGCACCTTACAGAAAAGTAGAGGGACCCACAATTCCCCCATCAACGGGCATCTAGTATTTATTTTATTCTGAAAATGAGTTATTGATGACCTAGCAACCCATAAAGTGTTAATGTGAGATTGTCCTAATACAATTTGTTTTTTGGTTGTTTTGATTCATATTAGTCTGAATTGAAGCACAAAAAATTGGGTAGCATTGCTGATCCACAGGATACCCGCCTCATGAGAACAAAGCCGGACTGAACTCTCTCCCTGCGGCTGGCGAGTGCACTCGACACGCATTATTTGTGCAATTGATTTTGAGGATTAAAAATTCAGAATTATTTATGTTCATGGCCATATCCAAATTCAGCACTAATAATGCATTGAAAGGAGTTCCCAAATGACCTGCATATTTAGCAAACTTGTCTCAACTGTCACTAAATTATGTGTATATACTTATACAATTGCCCAGAATGGAGGAGAGTTCCAGTGCCACCGTGCGGGCAAGCCGAAACGGACCTGGTTAGATACGCTCAATAAGCTCCAGCTGCTAACAATGGATCCAATTGCCTCCAGTTTTCTAGTTAGCGGGTTCTCTCTCCATGTTGTGCCATCATGTTGTACTTCATCACATTTAGCGATGAAACCTTGACTACAGTGTTTACATTGATGGGGGCCTCTTCCCTGTATGCCATACATGTTTTGATTGCTGCTTACTGATTAAAACATTACCACAATTTTTACACGGATGAGGTCTTTGGTCGTTCTTTGGTGTGTGTCATTTCATGTTTTGTATTTACCGGTACTAGTGATGAAACCGTTACCACCCGTGTTTAAATGATGAGGTCTTTCGCCCTGTGTGTATCATTTTCATGTGTATCTGGTTGAATTAGTGATGAACCACTTTACCACAGTGTTTACATTGATGAGGTTTTCTCCTGTGTGATTCATTTCATGTTGTATCATATGCATTAATGACAAACCCTTACCACAGTGTTTACTAGATGGGGTCTTATACCTGGTGTGTCATTTCATGTTGTGTTTGTTGGCTGTGATGAAACCTACCACGTGTTTAATTGCTAAGGTACCTTTCTCCTGTGTGGGTCATTTCATGTTTAGCTTTTGCTTAGTGTGAACCTGTACCACCGTGTGTACATTGTGAGGGTATCTCTCCTGGTGTTTCCTTTCATTTTGTCTTTTGTGGCTTGTGATAAAACCTTTACCACCGTGGTTTACATGATGAGGTCTTTCTCCTGTGTGAGTCATTTAGTATTACCCTTCTCCGGTGGGTGATGAACCTTACCCACAGTATTGACACTGATGGGGACTCTTCCTGGTGTCTTCATTTCATGTTTGCTAGAACTTTTTGATAAACTCTGTACCACAGTGCTTACAGTGTGAGGTTTTTTCCTGTGTGTTTCATTTCATGCTTTTTCTTGCACTTTTAGTATTGACAGGCTTAACACAGTGTGAACATTGCTGAGGTTTTTCCCATGTGTGTGTCATGTCATGTGGTATTCTGTACTTGGTGGGCTGACTGAAACATTTACCACAGTGTTACATGATGAGGGTCTTCTCGCCTGTGTGTGTCTTTTCAGTGCTGTTTTTTTCATGTGTGTTTGTAGCGATTCGTGATGAAACCTTTACCACAGTGTTTACATTGATGAGGTATTCCCCTGTTGTGTTAATGTCATGTCGTGTCTTCTGGTACGTAGTGATGAAACATTTACCACAGTGTTTACATTGATGAGGGTTTCCCTGTGGGTCATTCATGTACGTGTATTCTTGTATTTAGTGCTGAAACCTTACCAAAGTGTTTAACCTGATGAGGTTTCCTCGGTGTGGGTTCATTTCAGTCGGGGCGGTTAGTGCTTAGAGCAGAAAAACGACGTGTGCAGTAGTTACATTGATAAAGGCATTTTTCTGATACTTCAGTCAATCTATTTATTTTTAGTTTTTTTCATGACTTGAAAACGTTTTCAACTTGTGAACTATTCTTTTGTGACATCCGCTTTTGGTGGCGTTAATTAGGTGTATACCATATGGCCTGATTTCTGTTCATGGCTAGCCAAGATGGGATCGTAGCGAGTGCGTTGTCAATAAATGTTTGCAATACTGCAGCTAAGAACCATCATAGGCATCCCTGGCATTTGGTCTGGTTATGCATCTGTAAATAAAAAAAGACTACAACGTTAAACTTGCCAAGATCCCCTGGCAGCGAATACATCTACGGGTCAAAGGTAATGGGGGTAAGGAATTGGGGTAAACTGTGTCACATCTTTGCATTTGGTGAAGATTGAACTAGCCTGTGATATAAAAACAGAACAGGGACATAACTTGCCAAGGTATGTGACCCTGATTGGGTAAATAAACACACATAATGGCCGGCCGCGTCACATAGTGACGTAGATCGGAAACGAGAAAAACGGAGTTGGAAGGTTTTGCGATTGTTAATTTGCTCATATGTTAATTAAACATATATTGTAATTAAAAATAGTGCATAAAATTGCCAAATTAAGTTAGAGTTCCAAATCAGGTTTAACTAATCAATTCTATTTAGATATGCGAACAAATATAAAAACACTGATCGCAAAAATGGTACATGACCTGTTTGTTGTGCAAATATGTCGCATGTGAAAAGACAAAAAGCAACTGTACTGTGAAATGTGAAAATTGTTGAAAAATAGTCGCTATGCGACCCAGGGACTAGGCAGATCTGATTGCGGTGAGGGGTCTGTGCAGAATAGATTTTTAACAAAGACGTATTTGTGACGTGGACAATTTACACAATTTGAAATACGTCACGTATTTAATATTTTACAAGAGGGAGTGGGGGTATAGCAGGTGACATTTTCAGAACATGATCATCACACCTTACTTTGATGAAGTTATGTGTGATGATACCATTTTTGAAAAAAATCCGGAAAAAATGCCAGGGTGCCCCAGCCAAAATCGTACAAAATTCAAGATGGCCGCCAGGAGGACAAAAAATTGATGTTTTTAAAATTTTTTGGACTTAAATTTTTTTGACATTATCTTGGTGCATGTTTTAATGTTTATGAGGTCAAGGAATCCATTTTTGAAAGTTTTACAAAAAACGGACCAACCGTTTTTTGTAAAATCGACCATTTTAGGTCAATTTTTGGTGTGAGGGCGCTTCACTTTTTCTCACAAATGCGTCAACGTATTTTAATGTAATGTTCAAAATATAAAGGCGACTACAGGTGCAAGCTACCCATGAAATTCGAGCTTTAAATTGCAAATGGTTTGGCTGTTGTGCTCATTTGAATCTCAAACCCCTGTACATTTCAATAGACCTGTGCTCATGCAATATTCAAAATAGTGCTACAGCCAAAATACTTGATCTATTGAGTTCAAATTTTCATAGGAGGTAGTACCTGTAGTTATCTTCGCAACTGCATACTCAAATTTATGAAATGTCAAAGCATTTGCAAGAAATCTGAAAAGTGTCCTCACATCTCAATTTGGGACAAAATGGCCGATTTTAAGAAAACGACATGTCTAAATTTCACGAAACTTGTTCAAATGAATTCCTTGTCCTAAAAAATATAAGGAAACATAACACTTTGTGCATAAAGATTATAGAAGTGCCAAAAATGTTAGAAACCATAATTTTATGTTGAGTTTTTTTCACGTTTTTGGCCAGGACACCCTGGATTTCGCAATTTTTTTTCATTTTTTTCTGCAAATAGTATCAGTGGGTATAAAGTAATCAAACTAAGGTGTGATGAGCCTGTTCTGAAAATGTGACCCAATTTTAACCCTCTATAGCCCACTCCTATTACTAATTAAGCCACTTTAAGGTTTGAAATTTGGTGAATTTGTAGAGTAGTACAAAACAAACGTGTATACCAAGTTTCTCCAAAATGTCCAAAATGTTGCATACGTCACATAAATTGTCAGGCATGTTTTAAGCCTATATTTTAGCATATTTTTAGCCTATAAATATAAACAGGCTTATATTTATAGGATAAAAATACCATCTGAGACATGAAGAGCTAAGCATGATATTTTGTAAGTTTACTCATGGCAAGATCGATATCTGTGTATCTTGTGAAAAAATCCTTCAAATTTTATCATCATTATGTTTTACATTTTAAAATATTACTTGATGAGTCCTCATGTCATCAAGTCAGGCTCAAGAGCAGTACACTGTAATGTTCCAGGATTTCTGATTTATAAATTGATATTTCCTCATCCCCTTACAGATGCAGAAGAGCACCCCAGGTATCAGGGTTCCCACTTAGGTTTTTAACTTGAAGTCCACTGGACCCCAAATCCTGGTACCGTCACTTCTCTTATTGTCGGGTACCCATGCTCGTTCGCAGGAATTGAAAACACCCCCCTTTTCGCATATCTTGGTTTAAAAAAATACCCCTTTTTTGTACCAAATCGCGAATTT
Organism: Ophioderma brevispina; assembly: GCA_023653785.1. Taxonomy (NCBI): domain Eukaryota; kingdom Metazoa; phylum Echinodermata; class Ophiuroidea; order Amphilepidida; family Ophiodermatidae; genus Ophioderma; species Ophioderma brevispina. Next base: position 57,931 of record JAMKCH010050295.1, read on the forward strand.
TTAGGGCTAAAATATACCCCTTTTTTTCGCGAAATCATGAATGATTTTTAATTTATCACCCTTTTCAAACAAAACGCGAACTATGGAAAATACAGTCAACAATAAAATACGATGTATGATGACACAAAAGGTGCATGTGAACCATGCGCAGATGACAAGAGGAATCTCTAAGAATACATAATAGACCTATGTCGTCAGCTGAAACTTTGTTGTTTAATCCATGGCGAAAATCACGGACGAATATAAAAAAAAGGTCTCAATACGGGTTTTTCTGGGACCACCCCACTGTATGTACTATACTCCTTTTCAAATTTTCGCGAACTTTGAAAATGAAAAAGTACCCTTTTTTCTGATATCGCGAAAAATAAAATTCGCGAAATTGATTGAGGAAAACAGCCTTTTTTCGCGATCCTACGAACGAGCATGGGTACCCGACAGTAAGAGGAGTGGCGGTACCGGGCCCCAAATGTTCAGAATTATCTGGTTTAGTGGAATATTTTGTGGTCAAAGACCAGCCTACCAAAAAATGTTTGTATTACTTAATAATCAGAGCTCATCAGTTTCCAATTATATGGTGTGTAAGATTTTCCATTTTCTACGGTGTATTACATAGTGACGGATGTTGAATTTGTACAAAATTAAGGGAAATGGAACTAAATACCAGTCCTCAAATATGACAAGTGTCGAAGCTTGCAAGTACTTAATAATGTTAATTAGAAAATTGGCAATTTTGACGTATGTTGCATAACAGAGACTTTGGTGTGTTACATAGTGACGGATGTTGAACCCTCTGTCATAGAACTGTATACTTGATTTCCCACCAGGGCTTTTTAAATACTTTTGTTAGTAAATATTCTCATCTTAAATTTATAACTGACACAAGCAAAATTATATTAAATTTACAGTTCAAAGCGGCAATCCACTCAACATCCATTATTATGTAATAAACCAAATTGAGACGATTCGCAATGACGTACGACAGCATTTGAGATCTGACTTGCGTATGGAAAACATAATGAGTAAAAACTGAAGTTCAAAAATTTTGAATGAAAACAACTTTTTCTGGGGTGAAATTTTGTGTAGAAACTGAATCTGGCATTAGAAATGCAAAATTACTCCCCCTTAAATGCCACACTTCAAAATACAAACCTTAATGATATCCAAATATGGAAAAAGAGACATGCTAAAACTAAGAAATAACAATTTTACTGAACCTGTCAAAATTATAACCATAAGGGTATTCTTATATTGGAATATGTTTATTGAACTGTATTTATTCATTCCGATCCTAAGTCAGCAAGTGTCTGCTGGTATTTTAGGTGGATTTGGTGTAATTATAGATGCTTTTTAAGCATTAATCACGACCTATTGCATTGCAGAAGAAAAAAATGATTGAAAAAAATTCAACTCACAAATGAGGATAACTAGGTTCTAACATAAATACGAACTTGTTGTAGGGGGAGGTATTGGGCATAACAAGTTCATATTTTAAATCCCATAATCCCTGGAATTTTTTAGTTTGAATTTTTTTATCAATCAAAATAATTTTTTCACACTTGCAGAAAATTAAGGGGTAGAGTAACATTTTACATAATATTTGTTCTTACTAAAGAGCATTCTGTTCAAACTTACTATCTATGTTTTGCCATTGCATTTCTGAACAAAATGACATGAAAATGATCTTGCTAGGGTATACCTTTGTGAAATTCTGGTCAATTGAAGTCCGAAATTGGACAAAAACCTCAAATTTTGTGTACCATTTTGTCACTCCGATGTACAATTTCAAGAAGCTCTAAACAAAAACAGGAGGTAGTTTGAACAATGCAAACTATTTGATTGTAAAGATATGTGAATAATTTAACATTAAATTAGAAAAAAATAACTGGGCTTATTTTTTGTTGTTGATATGGTCATTCCAAATAGATATGTCATAACTTTTGTCACTTAAAAAGTCAAAATTTTGGCCCAAATTGGCCAAGATATGGATTATAATCTCAAAAAACGTACACATATTTTTCACCATTTTAAGGGCCAAAATGAGAAACTACATGTAATTTTACCTTAGAAAACATTACATTGACCAACATTTTTAGTTGTTTTCACATCGAAATAATTCACCCATGTCCGCCAAATGCAAGTCAGATCTTGAATGCTGTCGTACGTTGGTTTGACGGATGTTTGGAAAACGGCGATTGTTGTATTCCATAATGACGGATGCTGAATAACGCTTTAGTCAAGTGTCATGAACCTAATCGCCAATTTGTGCAAATTTTGGTGTGACGCCTAAGGAACTCTTTCAATGTATTGCATCCATTTTATCAAGTAAGAATTGATCAATACTAGCTAAAATAAATTGTAAATTGTTCATTTCGTTTCTTAATTGGATTTGATCGTTTGAATCGTATATGGGGATCACAGTTTTTCTAATGGGATTTTCTCAAAAACAAAATTTGTATTTTTAACAACCATCAGTATTTAATACACCTGACGATATATCAGATCAATAGAGGATGTAGTTTTGCTTCTACAGTTTCTGAAAATTGAAATATTGGGGAAGATGTCAAATGGAAAAAAAATTCATTTTATTTCAAAGCTGTAAGAAAGTTGAGAAAACAGCAATTAATACTGTAAATAATTTCTGTTATTAATCTCCTTGGCCTGGGGACAAGGCTATTAGCAATTGGACCATGGGCCCAGGGGGGGAAGGACAACGATCTGCCGTTTGGGCATTGGGGATTTCCAAACGGTAATTTGGGGAAAATGCTACGTGCATTTACTATGGCAGTCTCGGTACCAGTGACATCACAAAATTCACTTTAACCTTTGTTCAAAAGATCTTAGTAATATCATGAAAATTACGAAAAAATTATTGAACTCAAAATCCGTCGGGGTAGTGGATTAAACCCGCGCAAAATAGTGTAATTCAATAACGGTAAGTTAGATTTAAACCGTGACCAGGTCTAGTCTTTAGTAAGTCTGTGTGTAAACCGTTCAATATGCGTAAGAGCGCCCTCCTACCGTTAAGTCTTGCAAACAGAATAGCCACCCGGAGAAAGTTGATTGCAGTTGGAATTTGCTTTGCTGTAGGTTGGATGCCGACCACCGCATGGGCCTTTAACTGTAAAAAAAAATCTTAAATTGAGGAAAATGCAAAAAAAAAAAAGGCAAACACTGACATAGGTCTTCTGAATGGCCTAAGTGAGAAATGATTTAATTCAATGTTTGATGTTTTTTGAACATGGCTAGGGTTAGTTTTCAAAGCTGGGTGGGGTTTGAAGCTAGGGTGACTATTTTGAATGATATGCCTGACCGACCCGGTTGGTTTTGTGGTCTTTGACCACAGCGACATTTGTGTCTTATTGTGGTTAGTGATAAAACCTTTACCACAGTGTTTACATTGATGAGGTCTTTCTCCTGTGTGTATCTTTTCATGTTGTATCTTATTGTACTTAGTGATGAAACCTTTACCACAGTGTTTACATTGATGAGGTCTTTCTCCTGTGTGTATCTTTTCATGTTGTATCTTATTGTACTTAGTGATGAAACCTTTACCACAGTGTTTACATTGATGAGGTCTTTCTCCTGTGTGTATCTTTTCATGTTGTATCTTATTGTACTTAGTGATGAAACCTTTACCACAGTGTTTACATTGATGAGGTCTTTCTCCTGTGTGTATCTTTTCATGTTGTATCTTAGGTCGTGTTCCCACTATAAACATGTGTGCTCGGACCTAGGTCTGAGTCCACATAGAAGTGGGCTCGGCCCACATTGATTTCGCGTTCTCACTGCCGCGATATAGTACTCCATCCGTGCCAAATTTTTTTTTTTTTTTTTTTTTTAGTGATAAAACCTTTACCACAGTGTTTACATTGATGAGGTCTTTCTCCTGTGTGTGTCATTTCATGTTGTATCTTATTGTACTTAGTGATGAAACCTTTACCACAGTGTTTACATGGCTTATTATATTCGACGAAATGAAACGAAACAGGCTCAGTGCACCCATTGGATTACATGCTTTATTCCGTCAGAGCATAAAATGTACGATCACAGAATAAAGCGCGTAATCCAATGGCCGCACTGAGCCCGTTTCGTTTCGTCGAATATAATAAGCCGTTTACATTTATGGGGTCTCTCTCCTATCTGTGCCATTTCATGTTTTGTTTTGTTTAGCAATAAAACCTTTACCACAGTGTGTACATCGATGAGGTCTTGTTGCTTTCATGTTGTACCTTCTCCTGTTTAGTGATAAAACCTTTTTTTTTTTTTTTTTTTTTTTATTTGGTACCACGTCCTAGTACCGAGACTACCTACCTGAGGTGGTCTCGGACCCGATCTCGGATGTAGGTCAGAGTCCACTTAAAACGCGTTCCCACTAGGCAAGGAAGTGGGCTCGATGTAGCATCGAGTACCACGTTCTGGTACCAAACATCATAGTGGGAACGCGCCCTTATTGTACTTAGTGATGAAACCTTTACCACAGTGTTTACATGGCTTATTATATTCGACGAAATGAAACGAAACAGGCTCAGTGCACCCATTGGATTACATGCTTTATTCCGTCAGAGCATAAAATGTACGATCACAGAATAAAGCGCGTAATCCAATGGCCGCACTGAGCCCGTTTCGTTTCGTCGAATATAATAAGCCGTTTACATTTATGGGGTCTCTCTCCTATCTGTGCCATTTCATGTTTTGTTTAGCAATAAAACCTTTACCACAGTGTGTACATCGATGAGGTCTTGTTGCTTTCATGTTGTACCTTCTCCTGTTTAGTGATAAAACCTTTACCACAGTGTGTACATTGATGAGGTCTTTCTCCTGTGTGTCATTTCATGTTTTGTCTTTTGCTGCATACATGTAGTAGTAAAACCGTTACCACAGTGCCTGCATTGATGAGGTCTTTCTCCTGTGTGTGTGTCACATGTTGTATCTTGTAGTGCTTAGTAGTGAAACCTTTACCAGTTTTTACACTGATGGGGACTCTCTCTTGTGAGTTTCATTTCATGTTTTGCCTTGTTACCTTTATTGATAAAACTTTTACTACTGTGCTTACATTGATGAGGTCTTTCTCCTGTGTGTTTCAAGCAGAACAAGCACCTTTAATATACACATTATAACAATACAATGTTACCATATTTGTTTATTTTTATTATAATAAAGAGAATTAGCTGATAAATATGTAAAAAAAATGTTAACAGGAAGAAAACTGTATATTTTGGGAAGGTCTCTCGTCGCAGTGATTCTAAACAAAACAAATCAGCGTGACGGAATTCATTTCGTTGTCAAGGAAGCTCGTTTTTAGAAATCATTTCACTGCAATACAACTTTGAAACTTCAAAACACCTTTTCAAACGTTGGCTTTACACCGATTATAAAAAAAAGCAGTCAATAGTAGAAATGGCCGTTTTTTTATACTGGGCACCCGTATTTGGTGGATATGTTACATTTTGACTGCATAGTGTGCCTTTAAAGGCTTGTAGTTTGTAAATCTAATGTCAGACATACTCCATTTTGGATTTTTTAATAGTTACTTCTTTACCTTTCAATTTCAGTAGTAAAAAGAAATTATCTTCATTCATGCTAATTACTATAGCTCATTAAGCATAATTAGTCAGGGGTGGATGATGTGGCGGAGGAGGATGTGGCGGAGGAGGAGGAGGTGTATTTTGCATGTAGTGATATATTGATTAGAGAATTAACAACACCAAATTCAAATTGCTCTGTTATTACTGATATTAACTCAAAATTACAGTCTCCAATTAACATAATTAATTTTATAGTTGATAATTAGGCCTAATTAGTTGTGAAGAATGTCTAATCCAATACATTGAATATAGTTCAAATACATAAGGCCAGTTATTTGAAATTTGTCTACTAGATCCAAGTTCAAAATCAAATCATATTAATTAGTAATTGTTTTAAATTAGCATTTCAAAGTGTTCCAAAGGAGGAAGTGTACCGTGTTAGTACATTTGTTTCAGATGTGAGAAAAACTAATGTACTAGTGAATTTGCCAATTCTTGCCAGAATGTAGGTCACATGGACTTCACTTAAGAAAGTTTTCAATTTACAAAAAATTAAAAATACTTGAGGGGAAATTAATTCATAGTACAATTTTTAATGTTTTTAATGGAGAAATAGAGAAAGGCTTAGAATTGTGCTGTCTTGGACACCCTGTATATAAAACTAATACTTAATTTTAAGGGACATTTGCTGCCATGTGTCCAACAAAAGTGTAAATTCAATCAGAATAATAATCCGTCAACCTTTACTCTGTTATATCTTGCATTTATTTGGACAATGATTTTTTTGTGAAAATTGAACATATATGCATTTTTTGACCACCCTGTATGTACACATGAATAGCGGCCACCCGACAAAAGTTATATGGTTGGTTGGGTAATTTGCAGAACTATACAAAACATGTGTCAGAAAATTTTATCTTTACTTCATATTTGCAGCAGAAGCTCATTAGTTAATTCATATTTTCTTACTCATTTTACTTGTTACACCCTGTATAACACATGAGTCACCCTGTATATGTAGATTCATTTACTATACTTGTACTTGCCATGGCATATACTTTCAGAATATATATACTTTTATATGCTTCCAATGTAAACTTTTTCACTTATACTGCAATATCTAAAGAAAGATGTAATTTTCCCAAATTTTGCACATGTAACACAATTGGGTCCCAGGTTAAAAAACATGGCCAATCAAGTGTTTCAATCACCTATCATAATAATCTGT
>JAMKCH010050296.1:0-54571 GCA_023653785.1 Ophioderma brevispina
ACCAGGTCAGTTAATTGGCAAAGTGGACATTTGAACTGCAGCTAACAGGAATAGTAACTGACTGTCCCCAATATTTCTAATTCTATTGTCAATTATACACAGCATCTAGACTCTGAGACTTGAGCTTAACCTTGCGTGGGAGGACAATTGCAAATTGTTGTGTTCGCATGTCGAAGGATTGCAAGAAATCTTGACTCAGATAAAATGAAAATACTACAAATTGTTATGGTATGGCGATGCCTGGATTAGTGAGGAATATTTTCATGTAATGACTAGTTTACTTGTTCTGTCCTGGGACCGATTTCTTCGACTGATCAAGAGCCCATATCACGTTTCAGTACAATAGGGAGAAAGCCAAAAACAACCACTATGTCTTCTGTAAAAAAAAGACAATAACTGGAGATCCGTCTAAAATCTAGAGCTATATATTTAATTTATTAGCCCGCACATAATTGGAAAGGCTTAAAGCTGGGTCACCCGTCAGACAATCTCGTCATTTGACATTATCTGTGCCAACAAAATTAACAACTGGAAAAATAGCAAAATTAATATTATGCTAAACTACTTCCGGCAAATCTTCTTGCACTTTCGATGATATGAAATGAAAATCTTATGTTGTAGTTTCATTCATTTTATTATTTAGCCGCGGGTTGACATGTACAAAATTGTCAGTGAAAAAAAATGAACATAAAAATACACTATAAAATAGCACTATTATGTGCGATGTAGGGATGGAATTGAATGTAAATACAATACTTTCTATAGATGATGTGACCTATGATGTCACACATTGACATTCAGGACGCCCTCTGTTGTTTTCTGGCAGGCAAAATATTACAGTCGTTCAATGACAGACCACATAAAATCTGGTCATAAATTACTTGCAGAACCTTTCTTGATCTAAATCGGTTACAATATACAACTGGTAGCATTAGCAAGCATGCTTAATATGAATGTTGGTATTATTTAATTTGAAACCAAAGTTAGAGCAGAAAAACGAAATTCCCTGTGCAAAGTATAGGGGCTTCTGCCTGCCAGTTTCTCTCTTACACCAACAGGGGCGCCACAAACATAAACAAATGTCACATCATCTATACAGAACGTACATGCATATGTAACCGCTCAATATCAGAGCTCTGATTCATGAGAGTTGATTAGGGAGGAGATACGCTATATTACTCCACCCGATATAGCGAGTCTCACAGATAATGAACAGTGAACTTACAGGCGGTACGTACACTGAGCTATTAGAGGAGGAGCACGGACCCAGGTCAAACATCACCGTTTACCCCTCACTACAGAAAGGGTTTGACACCTTTGGTAGTTAGTATGGACCCTCTACATCAATGCTAGGTAGGTAGTACTCCAAAATTGTGGTATCACTTTTTCAATAGGGGCCAATTTAAGTTTACATAGGGGTCAAGTTTTTAAAATGTTCCAATCATGTTGAAATGTATGCCATATTGTCCGTCTAGTCATAAGGATTCCAAAAATGTATAGTTTGTACCATCTATGACCATTGGTTTGGGAGTTATAGGGTAAAATGGCTAAAATGGTAAAAAAAGGGTCAATTTCTATTTGTACAAGGTCAAAATCAGAAGTTGCTCCAATTTTGGTAAAAAATGAAAGAAGTTGTTTATCTAGCTTAATGTGTCAAAATAAGGAATAGTTTGTACCATCTGCAATGCATAGTTACCATGTTATGCGACAAAATAGGTCATAGGGCAACATAATCCAATTTGTGTTGACCTTCTTTGACCCTTATCTCCTTCCGTAAGTAAGCTTTGACATAATCACACCTATAATTTTTAGGAGTTCGCTTTGCCTCAGAAAGCATTTGTACTATTTAAATATACTCAGATTACTCCTATAATGTTGACCGCCGCACCAACACCCGCTGAAATGAACACCGATTAACGCCCTGTACAAATTGAGATTGACCTTTTTTTCACCATTTGTTGTCATTTTTACCCTATAACTCCGAAACCCAATTTCGTAATTGGACAACCTATACATTTTGGAAACCTTATGATTAGATGAACACTGTGCCATACAGTTCAACATGATTGGGCAGGTAAAAAATGATCCCTGTGTAAACTTAAATTGGCCGCTATTAAAAAGTAATACCATAGTGCAGTTATGTGTCGACTGTAAACGGGCCTCGACCTTTTCTCACCCAACCAAATCATTGTGACATGAATCATTCATAAGTTTGACCTTATGTAAATGATTCCCACTTCCCAGGGCACCATCCATCACTGATCAATGACATACTATGGATGAGCGATTCCCCACACACTGTGTCATAACATTGGCGAAAGCCCTTGTTTTTATACACATGTTGGAAGCCTTATTAGAAATGGTCGTTTCGGAACGTTTTTTTAGGCACCGTATGTCAACCAATTAACAATTACATCACCATTTAAGGAATAATATTATCTTGGTTGTCACTTCTTCTACGAGAGTATAGGTCTAAATAACCGTTTGTCCATGTCGCCCTCTTGAATACGGCCCAGTAAATCAGATGCTTTTGCATAGAGTGTTCAATTATAACCCTACCAAAATACCACTCTTTTAAATTAACCATTTTCGGATTTTTGGTTAATGTTCTAATCAGAATAAATTCACATATTTATTTATGAAATATATTCTACAATTAGAGCATTCTACCAAGAAAATCCCCTTGAGCCTTTTCTCGCAACGACGTGAGTTTTCTCATGTCCTATGCGTTAAGCACATGGTACGCATGACAGGACAATATTGCCATGGGATCAAAGGAAAAATTGTTCATTTTGAGTGCATACTTCGCAGATAACCATTTTGTCCCCCATACATAATATTAATTTTATAAAATTACCATTTATTGGTTATGGCAATTATAAAGGTTGCACATTTTCATGAAACGATAAATCCACCTCAATTTCTTTCTGAATATCAGTGATCGAGGGACATACACTATGCTACACTGACTCAAGCAAATAATGGCATTATTGACGAATAAATCCCCCACCTAAGGTATTCAGGCGGACAAAGGACTTCAATTCATATCTGTTTAGTTGAACTGTAGACCTTTGTTCCTTGTTCATTCAGTTTGGATAGTATTCAGGTGTACAGACTGTTGAGCCCCGCCCCGTTTTGGGTAGACTTTCACAGATAGAAGTCTAAAGTACTCCGCAAATGAGCATTTCCTTTTGATTCCTGTCTGGCACTGTATGCATGTTGTGCAGTAGCTCGGGGACGATCCAGTGGCAACATCTTTGTATAGTTGTGGACTTCTACAGGTTGTCATCTAAGAATTACACCCTAACTATTGGTAGCCATCACTTCAAAGTGAGTATCATCACTTTGATAAATTTAAAAAGAATATTAACTCCAAATTATTTTAAAACATTTAATGTAAACAGCACTTGATCGGTTCAGAGTTTTGAAGAATAAGCGATTATTTCCACTGTCAATGGACACTTCCTTCCAGTTTTGTAGAAAGTGATTCAGACAGACCAGAGCGAGAAATTATCAATACTTCTTTCATTTTTTTTCCTTTCATGTATTTCTTTAAAACAAAATAATAATACTGATACTTGTCACCAGTCAACTAATATTGGCCTACATTACCAAACAATTTACATCTTTTCTTTTTCACAAAAAAATGAAGAAAATGAAGAAGTCACGACATCTTTAGTCTTTTTGACATAATGTTAATACCAGGGCTGCGCCATCGCAGGGCAAATCTTGTTCATTTAATTTAAATGCATATTCATCAGGCCACTTTCTAGAAAAGTTATGCCTTTAAATTAATATTAAACGAAGCAAAGGTTGATATTCACTAGGTTGTGCATTATAAACATATAAAAAAAGAAACAATTAAAAAAAAAAAAAAAAAAGTTTCACCTTTTTCTTCTGTTGCTAAGTATTGATTTAGATGGTGTAGATATTTTCGTTTTGATAAATCGCTTTCAAGATGTGTACATCCAGCATGCCAATAAATGCAAAGTAAAATTAAATGTAAAAGGTCAGTCGACCAAATCAACTCGTCAAGGTCATAAAGGAATACAAAACAACCATAACGCACTTTTTATGCTGACAACTGTCGACAAACCATCTTGTCTCTAGCCATTACTCGTGCAAGATTCGCCAGTATAGATTAAAACTCGGGAATTTGAATTTGCACTCAAATCATGCCTTTATTATTATGTAATCCATCATCTTATTGAAGAAGATGTCTCATCTAAATAAAATGTTATTGGGCATAAGCTTTTGTTCAGTTTATCCAAAAAAGAAAAATGTTAAAGGTATTGAATAAACTCTCAATTCATTCTATGCAGTGCAACCCCCTAGGTTCAACTAACCTATTTCACATTTTCTACTAATCTATTTCTACCGATTTTATTGTGTTGTTTTCCTAATCAGATGATACTTCTTGTTATTTACCAATGTTTTGTCTTCTTGTTGATTTTTGTTATAATTGTCAGGGTATTGTTTATTGCTATAATAAAACAGAACAAAATGGCATTGAACTTACAATATTAAGCATGGCCGGTTCTTTGGGGAATTAAAAAGACAGCTTGAACAGATAAAACGAGTCTCAGCGGTAGTTACCATCAAATCTCCTGCATTGTTTTGTAGCAACACTTTGAAGGATTGTCCATTGACATGATGTTACATAATCCTTATTTCTTCAAACTACTGACCCGAATCGCGTTATGTTACTTTAACATGTTAAAAAGTAATTGTGGTTTTAAATTCTTTTTAACTTTCTCAAAAGTGATACTTACTTTTGAAGTTATGGTCCGCTTAGTTAGGGTGTATTCTTTTTGAGACACCCTGTAGAATGAAACGTCTTCCATTTGGATTTGAGCTGGCCTCGTTCGCGATAAAAATAAACTTTGGGGTTCTACTGTGGTTCAAGTAATTTTGACTGTATATTTCATTATTTATTGAAAAAAGAATCTATGTGAACAAAACTCACGGTGGGTATGTTGCTTGGTATCTGTGACCTAACATTTTTGAGCAGAACCAAGATCCATACCTTATTGCGGGACCTCATTTCTATTCAATTTACCACAAGGTATTTAGACAAATAAAAAAAAAGGGGGTCTGATCGACCTATGCTAACAACCGGTAATCAAAGAAATGGGTTTCCACGACAAGTTTCCTGTAGTTAAGTTTTGTTTCTTCTTTCTGTCTGCACAAAGATTTTAGGATCACAGTCTGCCAAACAACTTTCTTTCATGAGTTTTTTGTTCATCTTTTTTCCTCCTTTTCTCGGAAAAATGATGAAATATATGGTCAAAGATTATTAACGCACAGTAGAACCTAAAATTTTATATTATTCGTGAAAGAGGACGAGTATCTTGAGGTTTGCGTCATGAAAAACATAGCTCAATCTTAATCAAGTGATGAGCACCTGAAGTCTTTTTTATCTGGAAGTACAGAGCCATTGTTATTTCCAATACAGTTGAAAAGTAATTTGTAGTGCTTTATCCTCTGCATACCGAGCGGATTTACTGGATATCAACAGTGCTATTATTTGCTCGAATCAATGCTGCATGTATATGTACTGCTTCACTGATATTTAAGAAAAGAAATTGTGATGACGTTTTATTCATTTTCAATCAAATGTGCAACTTTTGCACTTGACATAACCCAGAGTATTGAAAGGTATAATTAGACAATATTAAACGCACAGAAATCAGTTACTTCGCCGATATGCGTAACCAATGTCCTTATGCAAGCATCTTTCTCTCTTTGATCCCATGGAGTAACAGTCATTCTGGATCGGATTCTGTTACCTGAACGTAAGTTGAACATTAACATTTTGCTAGTATTATTACTATTTTAGGACTAAAGGCATATATGATATCATACACCATGCATAACAATCTGACTTAAAGTCTGACTCAGAGATTTCGAAATATTATTTTTTTGTGTAATAATGAAAAATAGTCAACTAGAACTAAAGATAGTTACCTAAAAAGCACAATTCCGAAATTTGAGATGAATCGGATTTTTCGAAAAAAAAAAAAAAAAAAAAATATTTAAGAAAAGAAATTGTGATGACGTTTTATTCATTTTCAATCAAATGTGCAACTTTTGCACTTGACATAACCCAGAGTATTGAAAGGTATAATTAGACAATATTAAACGCACAGAAATCAGTTACTTCGCCGATATGCGTAACCAATGTCCTTATGCAAGCATCTTTCTCTCTTTGATCCCATGGAGTATTTCTTTCCCATCACCCACCTGCTATCTACTGTAGACAGCATATTGGATAATTAAATTCGGGGATCCACGATCTTATCTTAATTAGCCCATTTGTTGGTCAACGGGTAAAAGTCTATTCACATGAAGCATTTTGTAACTTTACTTGCCTTTTTTTTAAACTTGCATGAATTAAGTATTTTATAGCATATAATACGGTATATAATCAAAGAACTATTGGTTTTGTCAAATTTACACAGTAAAAACAGTGATTAGAAATAAAACAGATTTTTAAATATTTTTGCAACACGTTTCTAAACATTTTGAAATATCGGCTTTTGTATCTAAACACTAAATTTGCAACAAGTTTCTAAACACTGTTTTTTGCAGTCTAAATGAAGTCAAAAATTGTTTTTATATGTCTTTCCCATGTCTTTGAAAACATTTTGAGTTGGGGTCCTAAAAATTATATGTCACTCTAAGAAAAGGTTTTAAAAGGTGTTTTGACTGTCATATCCTTTACACGGAACACTCAACAACAAACACTTATTCAACTTTGGTTCTAAAATTACTCGTGAGAACCTTCGGTGAGCCTTTTTTCTTGTTTCCAAAAGAACCATCAAAGGTTCTATATATGACAGTTATAGAATCCAGAACCATTTTGCTCGGAGTGAAGTAAATTCATAACTCAGGTACGTTTCATAAAAACTATATGAACAGAGACTATTATAGAATGGTTTTCCTGGAAAGAATTTCTATATAGAATATACTTCAGGTTTTCAGCAATACGCTATGAAATCAAAATGCTACATTAAAAAAATCTCCAATCACTGACCAATATGTATTTAGGTAGAGAACGCAGAAACACAAAAAGGAGGAAAGGGGAGGCATTTTTTTTTCAATGAACAAAATATCCAAGTTCATATTAGTAAAATTGATTTCCACGCACGGTATTTATCTTGTTCTGTTGTTACACGATTGAATGGCTTTCAACAGTTAATGTCAAAGATCAAATCTATCATAGGGCCTATCACTATTTCAGTGTGCTTTCAAATGTAATTGCTTCTTGGCTTCTCTGGCGGATAGGCACAACTACTAACGTTCTTTAGGCACTTAAAAGATTAGCTCAATAAATTAGCAGTTATATAGTGTTGGAAAATGGCGCAAGTAATTTGTTAAAATTAATTGTCGGTGTCAAAACTGACAACATATAGTCCATGAGGCAGTTTCTGTACGGGCCTTACAATTCAGAGTTTGTTTACATCACCCCAGGTGATTAATTTTCATATATCACCTTCTGACTGGGTGTCCACCTGACTAGGATCAGGTATGTTTCCGCCCCGAAAAGTTGGACATTAGCGCGTACTGGCATATTTCAACAGGCCCACCATTTTTTATGAAAAACTGCTATTGTATTTTCATTATAGATAGAAATTTTAGATCCAGGACTAAACGAAATAAAGTTGTACTTTCCTGAAGTGGGCTTAAAACATTTAAGTGTCGCAAGATGACCGCCGGTAGGAGGCATGTTTGTTTAAATGTGCTAAATTTGCCAACTAGAAATAAAATGGGGTAAGAGCGAGTAATACTTTTAGAGCACCAACAAGAGATTTAATGACATTGGTGTATTGCGCGGGACATGATCATAAGCTCATGATGGCGGCGTTATACCCGCTCCGGGGGACATAAATCTAGAAGAAAACACCCCTGCATCACTTTTTCGACAAAAAAAAAAAAAAAAAAAAAACAAAAAAAAAAAAAAAAAAAAAAAAAAAACAAAAAAAAAAAAAATCATAATAACCGTAGAACCATACGAAAACTATTGATAACATTTTCCCGGCATTTTCTCTCGTACTTCTGGATAATTGCAGACGACTCAACACTATTGACGCTTGGAAGAAAGCTTATCTAGGCAGTAGAGAGAGAGAATAAGGATCCGTGGTACAGTCAGAAACAAAGATCACTTGATGTTCTCGAGAACACTTATGCGCACCATATTTAATCTTCCTCCACATATACATGGTAGACAATTTTTTTTTTCCACTTCTTCAAAACATATTTTTTTATTTTTACTGGGAACCCCCATGATGTCACTGAGTAGTCCTGAAATACAGTCCACACCCATTTATTATGATTTATTTGAATCAGTTGATATAGTTGTTGTCTTCCTATGAATTATTATAGAGTCAGTTTAAACTACGTTCATAGGCCCAATAGTAACCCAGCTATAGTAAGGCACGCTCTAGGCAAGGCAATACCACTTTTAAATTGTTACATCATGAAAATGAGTGAGGGTCATTATAGAAAGTGTTGTTTTAAACGTCGAAAAGATGAAGTAGGGGGGGGTTGCTTTTCTTCCTGATTTACCGTTACCCTAAAGTGAATATAATCACCGCCATCTTTAAAACAGCTGTGCGGTAAAATATAAATTGCATTAAATTCTTGTGGAGCTCCCAAAATATAACCTAGTTTCTTATTTCAACAATATGCCATTTTAAGTTCATTTAGCAAAATATGCCGCCTTGCGGCGGGCCATCTTAACGCCTAGATGTTAAGCCCACCCCCCTTCCAGGATTGTTACAAAACTTGGTATCGTGTAGTCGTTGAGAGAAACATTTCTATCTGTAAGAAATTATAAGGCGGGTTTTACATAAAAACAATGGCGGCCATTTTTAAATGGGCAGGACGCGCTAACGTGCAGCTTTTCGGGGTGGAAAACATACCTAAGCTAGTCAGGGGGACCATCCCCTTCAAGGTGATATATGGTGAAAATTAATCACTAATTGGGTGCAACCAACGAAAAATCTGATGAGGCGTTAGGACTATGAGTAATTTTACTCCAAAAATGATTTAAGGATGGATTCTGGATTAGCTGTCACCCATGCACTTAAAACAACAGGTCGTTTTAGAATATTTTCAGTCAACATATGTATCGACTAAAAATGGAGTTAAAATTTTGACCACGGAAATGAACACTTTTGTGCTAATATTTTGAATCCATAGTTTTGAATCCATGACTAGTACACTGCAAAAACTTGTTAAATTTAAAACCAAGTCGGGTCAAGGCTTTCGGTGTGAGTTTCTGTGTTGAAATTTAGGTTTAACACCGCTCGGTGTTGCGGCACAATTTTAATTATGGATTTTGGTGATCTGCTTTTGAAAAATTAGAGGCAAGCAGTTACATTAGAAACAAACAATAACATAATCAAACATTTTCTACTAAAATGTCAGATGTTACAAATAAAAATGTTAACACCAAAGTTTGGTGTTAATTAATAACAGAGGGTGCAGTCCCTTATTGATTCTAGGAGGGTCTTGAATTAACACTAGTGGTGTCAATTTGTCACCGGCAGCGTTAACAAAATAATTAACACCGACATGTGGTGTAAAATTAACACCAAACAGTGTCATATCATACATTGTAATACCAACATTGGTGTTAATATAACACCGAGCATTAACAGTTAACACTCCCGTTTTTGCAGTGTAGGTGTTTTAGTGTGCGCCAATATTGAAGCAAATGTGGGTAAAACTGTTTTTGATATGTACAACGCCTATACTATACAGAAAGTATGAAACTCATTTCATCTAGATGTAGCAGCGCTTTATAAATATTAATTATGTATGTATGTATTGTAAATTTACTATGGAAGTGTCTACACAGTAGGAAATCACTTGTTGACGGTAACATGCCGTAATTTCCACGCATATACTGTAATATTCACAGTTTGTTGTAAATATAAACATCAAACATATGCAATGATTTTGAATGGAGACCTGTAAAAGCTGTATTTTTATGAGAATTGCTGCTAGATTTTTCCTGTAAAGTTTAGTATTCAAATGTATAAATGAAAATTCATAATAGTGTATGCTACGATAGTGTTGATATAAAATTTGAATAGCTAGACTTTTAAATTTGTGAAAGTTGGACATAAAATTAGTGTTTAACTGTATATTTCCAAATTACAGCCACAAAATTGTCATTTTCTAAGCCTTTTTTACAGTATTTTACTGTAAATTGCACTGTATTTATATACTTCTTTTTCTCTATTCCCGATTTTAAAAAAATACAGTGAGAATTTATATTTCAAGATTAAAGGCACTATCAGTGATTTGCTATATCAGAAAATGAAAAAATAATATAATATAATATCAGATTTTTCCTGTAAGAAGTATAGGTATCCTAACATACCCTACAAGTTATAAGACCAAAAGCAACCTATATAAGGAGCCTGGACAAAATTGAATATTTTATTCATTAATCTCCGTAAGAACGCTTACTAAAACATGTTATTAAAGGCTGACTCAGAGATTTCGAAATATATTTTTGTGTACTAATTCAAAATAATCATCTGGAAGTAAAGATAGTCAACTAAAATGTTTAATTAAAAATTTAGAGATGAATCGGAGTTTTCGTTTTCATGCAGTAAACATTTATGCACAGTATAATAGTGCCATAGGATTCGGACATAACAAAAATTCCGGATCCGGAATTTTATAACAAAGTTGTGATTTTCTATATGAAGGACTTCGATTTGAGCTTAGTTATTTCATACAGTGATTATATGGACAAGCATTATGTATATGCAAAAATAAAAACATGATTTCTTTGAAAATTGCGTGCGCCCTCATCGGGAAATATCTGAGTCAGCCTTTAAAGGGAGATCCATACCTTTGAACACTGTCGATTTTTTCCTTTTCTGCCAATTTTTCAGTTAGAAAAATATAACTTAATAACGTATATAGTTCGAAAAAACAGATCTATCGGTCGAACGAAAAAAGACAGGGTTTGCGGCAAAATCCAAGTTTTTCTGCTTTTGCATGGGTATTATACTTGCCATATGAATTGTATGAGTGTGTGAGTGTTATTATTCACAATTAGAGACAGTGAGACAGTCTAAAAGCTAAAGTGACTGCCAATCTTCCCCGGAAACTATGGGTTAGAGTAGATATAGAGAGTAGGATATTACATTTGACTTGTCACTTAAAACGGTATGCATTGTTTGTATACAACACGCAAATACAAAATTAATCTAGAATAACCGGATATGAAACCCCTTTACGATTCGTCTCTATTGACATCAAAATACTAACTTCTTATGCGTTTGCTCGGAGAGCCTTATTATTTGACAATCTCTCCCCTTTCCCGAAGAACGCATGATGCAGCATCAACATTGTTTTGTTTTTAGTTTGATACAGTTGGTATATGGGGTCTTTTAATTAAAATTGATAAACCTGCATGGTTTTTTTCAATTCGAAAAACCAGGTTTATCAAATTTGACAAATTTGATCAGCAAGGTTTTTGAGAAACCTGTTTTTTTTATCGAAAACCCAAGTCTCTCGACCGATAAACTAGGTTTATCAAAAACCTAGCTTTTGGAATCGATAGACCTGGTTTTTCAAATCGAAACACTTGGTTTATCAAATTGTATACGCAAAGTCTTTGAAAAAACTTAGATTTTCGAATCGATTAACCTGGTTTTTCAAATCGCAAAACCGGGGTTATCAAATTCGATAAGCAAGGTTTGAAAACCCTATAGTTTTTCAATCGTAAATAATCAGGTTTCTCGGCCGATAATCCAAGTTTTTCAAAAACTTTGCTTTTCAAAATGTTTTTAATGATCGAAAACCCCCGGCTTTTCGCCAAAACACAGGATCTTCTATCTTTCAATGTACAAATTACTTACCATACACACTCTATACGAATTAACTTTATTTTGCTTGATCATGTTAATGTACAGGTACAAATGCAACTACAACAGAAACCCCGTCATCAACAGGTCTTCACAATGTTACTGAAACTGCCAATATGTCAACGTCACAAGCTATGGCGATGAAAACTGAATACATGATGGTGGAAGGTAAGCATGCGGTTAATATTCAACTTAAGATTTCTTGTTTCCCCTTTAGGCCAATGGAAGTTAATTCTTAGTTTCCTGTTGGAGATTTTTAAAAGGTGACGAGGTCCGATTTCATTATTCATTATTTACTGTCATTTCATTATTTACTATCATTTCATTATTAAATCTAAAGGCATCTTGAATATACTACTAACTTTATATTTGTTACATAAAACAAAGTTTACAAGTGCCTAATTAACAAAACAGGGGTATTTGCAGGTTTATTTCTTCAAAATTTTAAAAATCAGTTCAAGCATTTTTGCACCAAGTATTTATGACAACCTGAACAAAAATCTGTGGGAAATTCATTATTTATGGTATACTGTGACACCCCTCCCACGGGAACTGCTTAAAATGAACAGGAAAGGATGCTTGAATATTTTGAGCAACCAAAAATTTGTTTTCATTATCAAGTTTTCAAGAAAAACATTTTTTTCACAAAATAATGAAATATTTGCCACAGCGGCAAATCTGATGCGTGTGGCAACAGGAAACTAAGAATCAAATTCCCCTGGCCTTATACTAGTCTCTTATACTCCATAATCCGTGTTAAACGAACCATAAACTAAAAGGTGAATGCTAAAATCATGAAATGCGCCTAATGCAAGTTTAAACCGTCAGCCCAGAAGGTTTTGATCAAAAGAACGAGGTACCAATATCTGAACACGGGAAAATGCAGAGAAAAATATGACTTTTGCAAATATGAATGTCTGCCGGAGGCCCGCTGCTGCGTATGGCCCTGGGGGAGGGGTAAAGTTATTATGGTGTCAAATGTTTAAACTGCTCTAAATCTAATGTAATATAGCTCAAATTATTCCTTAGGTAACCAGAATGCCAAGAATGTTCAAGACATGTTATAGAGGAGGAGCTCGGACCCAGGTCAAACATCATCGTTTACCCCTCACTACAGAAAAGGTTTGACAGCTTCGGTAGTTAGTATGGACCCTATACATCAATGCTAGGTAGGTAGTACTCTCAAATTGTGGTATCACTTTTTCAATAGGGGCCAATTTAAGTTTACAAAGGGGTCAAATTTTTAAAATGCTCCAATGATGTTGAAATTATGCCATATTGTCCGTCTAGTGATAAGGATTCCAAAAATGTATAGTTTGTACCATCTATGACCATTGGTTTGGGAGTTATAGGGTAAAAATGGCTAAAATGGTAAAAAAAAGTCAATTTCTATTTGTACAGAGGTCAAAATCAGAAGTTGCTCCAATTTTGGTAAAAAATGAAAGATATTGTTCATCTAGCTTAATGTGTCAAAATAAGGAATAGTTTGTACCATCTGCAATGCATAGTTACCGTGTTATGCGACAAAATAGGTCATATAATAATCCAATTGGTGTTGACCTTCTTTGACCCTTATCTCCGCAAGTAAACATTTAACATAATAAAAACTATACTTTTTAGGAGTCCTCGTACCTCAGGCAATAATTTGCAAGTATTTAAAATATAATCAGATTAACTTTTAATGTTGACCCCTGTACAAATTAAGATTGACCTTTTTTTACCATTTTTGCCATTTTTACCCTATAACTCCAAAACCAATGGTCGTAGGTGGTACAAACTATACATTTTTGGAATCCTTATGATTAGATGGACAATATGGCGTACATTTCAACAGGATTGTTGGGGCATTTTAAAAATTTGACCCCCTGTGTAAACTTAAATTGGCCCCAATTGAAAAAATGATACCACATTTTGAGAGTACTACCTACCTAGCATTGATGTAGAGGGTCCATACTAACTACCAAAGGAGTGAAACCTTTTCTGTAGTGGGGGGTAAACGAACTCCTTAAATAAGGCCCCTATGATATTCTGCTCCTCCTCTATTAAGTACAATTTTGGTCTCTACTAAATAGAATTCACATAACCTCTATTCGAAGTTTCTTATCGAAAACTTATGATAACAACCCTCTAAATACAAAGTAGTAATACGTTTGAATCGCCATGGCGCGGCGAAGACCTCTCTTAGGTTGCTTTGTTATAAGATAGCAAGTCGTGATACAGACTTTCGACATAAATTTCTTTCAGAAATTTCCCTGTGATACTATACATACACAGTATGACATTCGATATCATATTATGCATGGCGGGTTGTGCGTTCAAAGCCTATTTTATCATGCTCTATAATACCCCTAACATAATATCATAATGTAAATGAACATCAGACATTTTAGTCAGGAACAAACGCACAGAATGCATAGAAAGGGTAAAATCATGTTAGAGACTTTACTTGTGTGGAAATAGTCAGATAAAGGGGACACTTTCCGAGGAATAACAAAAGACTTGAGGAGGTTTCTCCCACAAACCGCCTTTCATTGCCACGCAGTCGACAGTCAAACCTTTAGTGCCCCATTATTGACGCTCGACATAGCGAGTTACCCCTAAGGATAGCATAGAGTCTATTGTAGAACAACAGTCACATATAAATTCCCCAGGGCAGTGATGAAAATGTGAAATGGGCTAGTACTAAATAGTGCTTTATGGGTCGTTGACTCGTGGTTAATTTGAGATTAACCTTATTTTTTTCGGTAAATGACATAAATTCGACATAATCCATACAGCCTTAAGTAAAATAGAAATATTGTTAAGATACGGGGGACATTTTTGACGTATTATTATAAGCAGGAATTTCACACACCGGTTACCATGGTTACAACTAATACATGGTGAAATGTTCTGGGTATATCACGTGCGGTACCATTAAAATAAACATTACATGCATAAGGAATTCAATACAATTTGGGCTGCACATTTTAAGGCATATAGGCTGAACCATATAATTCGTGTCACGTCCCATAAGGTAGTTTTTATTATATTTTAATTTTCGCAATGCAAAACCTGCACTGCTAGCAATTAAAATCCATTTGGGGGAAAATAAGGAGGCACTTTTTTAGTTTCAAAGTAGAGAGTATACTCAAATCCCATAAGAGCTCTTGAAATTGATTCACCAAGACTTCTTGAACTTGATTCGTGTGACCTAATTTTGTTATTTATCATGTTTAACGTAAATGATTTACTGAGACATTAAATATAGGTTTTCTCAGTTAATTTCGCACTTGTGTAATTGATTTTAATAACTGAACAAAAAGACAATTGGAATTCATCCTAGAAAATAAATCGCGAGAAACACAAAACCAATTTAATTATTCTGTAGCTGATGTTCACTTTTGTTTCTTTTCAACTTTGTGTTACTGATATTTTTCAAACCCGTTAACAGATTCTACCGCGGCGATGACTACTGAATAGAAAAAGCGATTTAGTCTTTTCAATTGATTTAAGGCTCTTGTCTTTCATATTCGTCGTGTGTTCATTAAATGGAATAAAGTGTTTCATGATTAGTACCCACCTGCCAGACCATATGTAATTAAAATGACTGCAAAAAGTAACCCTCGTCTATGTTGCGAGTGGGGTTGCACCCCTAAATGCTTATTTGAATAAACTTATGCGGATGGCTATAACATGTATAAAGGGGTATAGGGTATTTTTATGGAGGGGATTGTTGAAGTAGTCTAGGTGGAACTAATAGCATTTCATAAAATTGACTTTTGATGAAGACTATAGTTAAGGAGAAGGAATAAAAACGTTTATTGCACTTAAAGGTCCATGGCCCGATCGCTAATAGCCTCGTCCCCCCATAACCCCAGATTTTACCAGAAGTGGTCAAAATTTTTGTATCAGAAGAAAGCTACTATTTTTCTCATTTACCCTGTGAAATCTCAGGGCTAAGGGGATGTTTGGTTTGGAAGTTATGAGCGAAAATGTACTCTATTTTGGTCGACCAATATTAATTTTACACAGTACTCTATGGGACTCACAAAATCACATTTCTAGCTCTCACATCAAAACGGATTGAAATATCGGGGAGAAACTTTACAGATAGGGTTTTTGGGTGAAGGCCATTCTATCAAGATGAAAACTTTATATATTT
This sequence comes from Ophioderma brevispina, assembly GCA_023653785.1. Lineage (NCBI taxonomy): Eukaryota > Metazoa > Echinodermata > Ophiuroidea > Amphilepidida > Ophiodermatidae > Ophioderma > Ophioderma brevispina. Next base: position 16,039 of record JAMKCH010050296.1, read on the forward strand.
AAATTGGACCATCCCCCTTTAACAATCTGTATACCTTTATCAGGGCTGAATACAACACCTTAAAAACTAAATAATTCTCTGGTCATCATAATATTTTGAAAATTGGTCATTTGGTGATTTTAGCCTGTAATTTGGCGCCTGTTGTTTTATTTCCTCTGCGAGAGTTAGATGTGAAAGAAACATGCTCAAATGCATTATTTTTTCACAGACTACTGTGTATAAGTGAGTTATAGTTTAACCTCAGTAGATCAGCTTCTCACACTTGCCTTACATATAATACACATTTGCCATTAAAACTAATCATAACTTTTATTCTATCGATTCTATTGTCATACAGTTACAGAATTCCAGACAGAAATCGCAACCGAAATTGAAGGTAAGGACTCATGTTCATTATTTTTACAAGTTTAATTTAAGGTTGAAAGTGGGTACGAGGCTCACACATCATACACTGGAAAATATACATGTAGACAGCGCATTCTAAGACACAAGATCACAAGTGATGCTTAATCGCTATCTTAACATATTACGTAATATTGAAGCGAAAGGAACAGAGCACTTAACAGTAATTACAAACACAGAACGCAATCATATACACCCCCAGGAAAATTCGAGGGCACACCTGCCTGGGCCAGGATATTCGAACCAGGGACCTCTGCCACACACGATCGGTGCTCTGAGCTACCCAGGCTGCCCGATAAGGAGGCCTGCAACTGAGTACTTATTGGCTCAGCAGTCAATTATTCCTTTCATCATTTAATGTTAAGGTGGAACTTAAGATGTTGAAGTGTAAAAACGGCACATCACACTGTAAAAAACCTTATCTTTTTACGGGCTCAGGGGTATGGTGGAGTTCCACCAGCCTATCATGTTTTCAGGGTGGTTACCTTAGCAACTATGGGGAAAACAACAATTGCATTTCAATTTTTAGTCTCCGCGTAGTATTTTTCAAATGCCTTAAAAAAATCCATTGGCTCATCATCAACTGTGCCAAACATGTAGTTCTATGTTAAATAACGAAATTCCAAAACTGAACGCCGCTTATTCAAAAGGTGGTACCTCGTAAAATGTCAAGATTCCTGCCTTCTCTCCCCCGATGGTTTACTATTATACTATAGACTCAAGTATGCATGTATACGGACAGATTTACATTTGACGTGATTTTCACATGTTTGTTTTGATTTTAGTATTTGGCGAGATTTCTCATGCTCAAGTTACATGTGTTTCCGCACTTGGTACTAATATTTTTGGTTTATCTTTACATCTTTATGCTATTCCCACTTTTCCTTCCAATAGGTGATGAAAAAAAGCCGTTATCCGGGCCCGACCGACAGCCTTGAATTTACTTTATTTTATTAATAGTTGCGGTATCTATCTAAAATCAGCGATTCTTTAGCAAAAATGGATGTTTTCATATAAAAAATGCTTTTTGTCCTTCGGATTTTATTGATTAAATAATTAAGGTATACCCCCATCCCCAGATCAGGTGTTCTTCCTCGCCTCAGCGAACGAATTGAGCCAACGGTGTCAAACGACTCTTAGTACGTCAGCCGGACCATTTTTTTGTGGTACAGGGGTAGGTGAAGAGTAAAAATTTCATTGCTACCACATTGTTAGGTACATATGTGGGGACATAGCCTCATGGGTGGATGTAAGAAGATCAGTAAGTTTGCAATTCTTTTTTATGGGCCAAAAAAAAGGTCAAAATTGTGACCCAAAATCGTAGAATGGTGATGTATTTATTCCACTTCATATTGTAAAATGGTAATAGTATTATAAAATTTTCCCGGCTCTAAAACGAAGGCCGTGGATTTCCCAGAAAATTTAGAATGTTGGAATCTGGGGTCAAAAATTGACTACCAGAAAGGGCCAAAAAGGGGTTAAAATGGCACCCAAATAAATAAAAACTCATAGAAGGTGATTTACTTATTCCAACTTTATTTTAAATACAGTAGTATTTATTTTCTCCCACTCTATAGCAGTAAAATAAGATGCAGAATTTAAATGTTCTGAATCTGGGGTCAATTGACAAATGAATTGTGATGTATTTATTTCCACTTAAACTAGTATTTCAATTTTAACCCACCCTATAGCAGAAGATTCAAGAAGAATTGGAATGTTGGAATCTCTGGTCAAATTTGGCCCCAGAACGGGTTCAAAAGGGCTTAACATTGACCCAAATAAGATAAAAATCATAGAAGGGGTGATTTACTTATCCACTTTAATTTAACTACCGTAGTATTTCATTTTCTCCACTCTATAGCAGTAGAGGATTCAAGATTTGAATGTTCGCATCTGGGGTCCAAATTGACACAGAAAGGCACAAAATATCAAATTGACCCTAAATATGAGTCAGTAAAAGTTAAAAATGGCAAGGTAATCATTTCCACTTATATTCATTTTTAAAACTTCTAACATGAAACTCATTCTATTAATATATTGGTAGTAATTAAAATATAAAATTGACCCTAGAAGGCCAAACAGAGGTTAAAATAGACCCCAAAGATTGTGAATTAAAGCATCAGAGATTTCCTGAGGATTGCGCCATCATTTTTTAAAATTTGTATGTTTTTGCATAGAAATAATGCTTGTCCAGTTTTGCATAGACATAATGCTTGTCCATATACTAATATAGCTAGCTCAAATCGAAGTCCTCATATAGAAAAATTCTCACTTTGTTATAAAATTCCGATTCAGAATTTTTGTTATACACGTATCCTATGGCACTGGTAATAATACTGTACACAAATGCTTACGGCATGAAACAAATCAAATTCATCTCTAACTTTGGAATTAATCATTTTAGGTGACTATCTTAGTTCTAGTTGACTATTTTAAATCACTCCACAATAAAATTATATTTCGAAATCTCTGAGTCAGCCTTTAAAAGCGATAAATTGTGATTATACTCGGGAAGTTAATGTTTTGAGAAGCATGTATAGACAAAATGTTTGCCCTTTTCGTCAGCTGGCAAACCACATAGATTTGCATTAAGAAACGATTGCCGTCCTTGGTCAAGTGGACCATATCATCATCATCATCCATTTTTCGACTTTGTCGAAATCCGTGGGCGTACTTCACTTTGGCAAAACGTCTTTTATCATGCATGCTGCTCCCATTCAAATAAAAAGCTGGGTCTTGTCTCGGCATAGCATATCAGGGTATAGGTTAGTGATCTCTACTCTACTTGGACATTAGATTAAAAGCTGATAGATCTGGTCCTTGACTTTAAAGTAATGCACCCGAACTGTTCTCCTCTTAGGCCACAATTAATGGAGATAGGCAGGTATTTCACCATAGATTCCGCTGTTCGGTAGGATGTTTTTCCAGGAGATATTTTCAACGTCGCATGAGTTGTCTGGTGATAAATGCCATTAAAAGGTCCTGCAGCCCCCCTTCATTGTCAATGTTTCTGCACCATACAGTAAAGATGATTTCCACACAGGCCTGTAGGAGGCAATCTTAGTTGGCTCTGGAGACAACAGACTTTCTATTATACTAACCATAATAGTAAAACATGTGTGATGATTTCAGGCCGAAAAACCAAAATATCTGATTTAACAACATTTTAGGATAGCGTTTCATTCTGAAAGACCAACTGTTTCCCTCCCGGAATGCCATTGTTTTTACCTATAGTAGTTCAGGATTGGGTTTAACTTTGAACCAATTTGGGTTGTGCCTTTTATCCCCTTTCAACGTTTTTCATTGCGAATGTCATTAGCAGGAACCTAAATTAGGAGGGGCGATTTTTTTTTTTTTTCAAAAGGGACTTCCCCAAATTACAAAGGGAAAATTTGGTCCCCCTTACAAAGGGGGAAAATTTTTTGTTATTTTAATAGTTTAAAGAGTTCCAAATATTTACCTTTTTTAACAAAAAAAGCATAAGCCCTATATTTGTCGCTTGCAAAATCTATTTTGGCCGTTTTTAAGCTCTTTTATGGGTTATGGGGCTTTCTGGAATGGGCGCGTCAGCCCCACCGACCCTCCCCTGGTTACAGCCCGATTTGGTCCTTATTACCAATTTTAACCTTTTTTTAACTGCGCAAACTGTATTTATCATGTATATGTAAAACCTTGCATTATTTGGTTTAAATATATTTGACCAAATTGGGTGTAAGTTGACAATTCTTACCAAAGTTTAAATTTTGGATGTCCACTACTAATAAAAGTGAATAGTTTTATGGGCAATTGATTATTGAAATCTTGCCTTAAAGGTGCAACAAGAGATTTTACATATCAGTGTCCCAAAAAAAATCGAAACACTTACTGATTTTTCACCTGATGTAAAGCTTTCCACCCAAATATCCCCATCTGAACGGATGTAGCTGAGAATGTTTTCTTGGTACAAAAATTATAAAATTTCTATGTTCGTATAGGACAAATATGAAATTCAGCCTAGGATTTATATTGAAAAGTATAGAAATCAAAATCACCGTTTTTCTGCTCTTTTAGATATTTTTGTAGCCAAATACAAGGTAAAATACTATTGAAAGTGTCTAATCTATATGACTTTTACTATTATGATACAATATTTGGGTGCCTCAAAATCTCTACTTGCACCTTTACTAATTGAGACATAGGCCTACCAAATTGTCCTTGTTTTACCCATTTTACCCCGTCACCATAGATATTTTTTACCATATTTGCATCAATTGGCGGGGAGGTGGACCCTTTTTTGGCCCTTTCTGAGGACAAAATTAACTCCAGATTCCAACATTCAAATCTTCTTGAACCTACAACTATACAGTGAGGGAATTAAATAGTACATTTCAATATGAAGTCGAATTAATAAATCACCATTCTACGATTTTTACCTAAATTAGGTCCATTTGAATCCCGTTTTGGCCTTTCTGTGGTCAAAATCGCCCTCAGATTCAACATTCCAATTCTTCATACTACAGCTTTATAGTGGGGCAAGTGAACTACTAGTCATGTTACAATTAAGATGGAATAAATACATCACCATTCTATGATTTTTGCATATTTTGGGTCAATTTGACCCCCTTTTTGGCCCTTTCTGGGGTCAAAAATACCCCAGATTCCACATTCACTTCTTCTTGAATCTACAGCTATAGTGGGGAAAATTACAAACTATTAAATTAATAAAGTGGGACTTACCATTCAATGATTTTACCTTATTTGGGTCAATTTTTGGGTGACGCCTTTTTGGTCCTTTCTGGGGTTAAAATTAACCCCAGATTCCAGCAATCAAATCTTTTGATGTACAGCTATATAGTGGGGGAATTAAATTAGTATTACATTTCAATATTAGTTGGAATAAATAATCACCATTCTATGATTTTTACCTATTTGGGTCAATTTTGGAGACCTTTTTGGCCATCAAAATGATTGCACCACTTCTGATTCTACATCCCCCAGGTGATGATCCACACATAGTCCCCTAACACCTGTCCATTGGCATTTTCTACTCGGCCACCTACCCTAACTCGAAACTAGAGCCCTTTTCCAAAGTGGCTGACGTACTTCTAGAATAAATCCAAAACAAGTGGTTTTTAGAGTTTCGAGCTGCATTTTGATCGCCTATTTAATCACAATAATCAAATGCATTTATATGGCGCCCTACAAAACATGTGGCGCTTAACAAACCAAAGTTAATCACTGTAAACATCGGAAATATATCAGTATGTTTTCAGGAGTTGTTTAAAGACACTGGTGGCAGGAAGCTTGTTCCACAGGCTAGGCCTAGATCAATTACGTTAAATGATCTGTTCGCCAAATCTACGCCTGGTACGAGGAATAACAAGCCGTGTAACTTCAGAAGAAGACCGTAGCCTTCGTCTTGTACCATCGGAATTACTATTCAACACATTATATACAAATTTAGACCATCAGTAAGGTATGACGGAGCCTGTCCGTGAAGAGACTTCACATAAAGAAGGATTTTGTATCGGATACGTTCCTTAAAAGGCAACCAATGAAGAGTGATCAAGAGTTGTGACGAACTCTGGTTACGATCACATACGAGCGCCAAGCACGCGGCTTTATTCTGCAAGCGCTGGAGCCTTTTGATTTTGATCTTGATGAAATACTGTCCAACACTCCTACAAGGAGTCACACGGCCAGGAAGTTGTGCGCATGCAGATGTTTAATTTAGTCTTGCTGTGTAGATGCTTGCTTGTTACGATACATGTAGTTCTCAATTGCTTGCTTAAATAAGATGGGGTCTGATATGGTTGCAATATTCTCCGGCAATGCGTTCCAGTCTTTGATTGTTCTGGGCAAAAAAGAGTTTTTTGTAACAGTCTTGTCGTAAAAGCTTTGGAGTTATAGTGCCGTGAGGATCGTTGAAGAGGCTGAAGGAGGTTTCCTATTGGTAGTGATAGGTGACCATGGATGGCTTTATGAAGAACGGTGAGACGACGTACTTGTCTCCTGGTTGAGAGTGGAACCCAGTCTAGCTTTGAGATCTATTTCATTGGAGCCATACAGTAATGAGTTGGCATAGTCAATGCGGGACAAGACCAAAGATTGTACAGCATGGTTGCAAGCATCAAAAGTGATAAACCTACGAATTCGCCATAAATTACGAATATGGTAACTTGCACTCTTACTGATATCTCCATCTGATTGGGCATACTCATGGTGGAACCAAATATAATCCCAAATTTCACACACACACACACAGATGCAGGAACATAGGAGTCACCCAGATCTAACCGTACTGGAGGCAGATTTTTCAAAACACAGGGCATGGCGAAGGCAATAAACTCTGTATTTTCTTGATCATCTGCAGCATGTTATTTGACATCCAGGTGTTTATGTCAGATATACAGCTTGAAATTTTTTGAAGAGCATGCTCACAATAACCTGGAATCTTTGGATTAAACTCACAGAAAAACTGAGTATCATCAGAATACGAGTGAACGTTAATGTCATGATTCCTAATAATGTCACCGACTGGATGAGTATACATTATGAAACATTGCGGACCTACAATGGAGCCCTGAGGAACAGAGTAGTTGAAAATATGCTGCTTGGACATTTCATGGTTAACCATCACTCGGGTACTTCTGTCAGTAGGATATGATCTAAACCAAGCAAGAGTAGTGTCTATGATACCAAAGCTGGTTTCAAGCCTTTTAATCAAAATATCATCATGGTCAATGGTATCGAAGGCAGTACTCAAATCAAGCAATACAAGTAAGACAGCGCGTAGCATCCAAGGCTTGAAGGATGTAATTTCTACCTGGAGAAGGGCTGTCTTAGTAGAATGGTGAGATTTGTATGCAGATTGCTGCACCAAGAACATGATCGCCAACATGCTGTATTACCTGACATGATGCTGCTTTCTCAATCAATTTGGCAATGAATTTGATATTGGCAACTTGCCTATAGCATCATGATCCAAAGATATCTTCTCCGGTATCTTCTCAAGTACAGGGATAATGATAGAATGCTTCAAAGCGTGAGAAAACTTGCCTGTCAAAAGAAAAGTTTTGTTTAATGAGCCAGGAAGGAAGTGTGTTCATAGTGCAAGCCTTGTTGGACATATGGCCAATTTTTTCAGCAACTTCAGAGTCAGAGAGTTTGCAAATCCTATCTGCCTGGAGAGATTCAGCATTGACAGTCATATTATACCTAATCTTTTCAACTTTATCAACAAAAGTCAGAAAATTATTGGCAAGATCAGCGGCAGCGTTAGCACTAGGCAAAGCCCTTGAATATGAATTCAAAGACTTGTTAGTGTAATGAGCATGTCCTTAGTACTATATACAACAAACTTGGGTATTTTGGATTTAAGATATTTAAAAAACTGGAAGGTCAAGAGTTCACAACAGGAGTATGTAGCATTCTTAATATATACTAATCAAAATTGTAATAATCAACCATGAGTTTGTACTATCACAAATTGGATGTAAGGTTTTTTTTGGAAGGGTCCAGCAGCATTTAGGGAAATTAATTCAATAAAAATTATATAATGACTATTGACTGGTATAATTTTTAATACAAATCATATCAATTACCAATTTTAGTACCAGCAGCACAAATCGGACGATTTGATGTTCATCATCATCATCATCATCATCATTATCATCATCATCATCATCATCATCATCATTATCATCATCATCATCAACATCGTCGTCGTTGTCGTCGTCATCGTCTTCATCATCATCATCAATCACATCATCATCATCATCATCATCGTCATCGTCATCATCATCGTCATCGTCATCGTCATCGTCATCGTCATCGTCATCATCATCATCATCATCATCATCATCATCAACATCATCAACATCATCATCAGCAGCAGCATCATTATCGTCATCACCTTCTTCGTCATAATCTTCTCCTTCATCATTTTCTCCTCTTCATCAACAAATGTCCACACTCGTAAATTCGTGATCTGCCATTAAGTTGATTTTTGACGTATTTCCGAAAAAATATCCGAAAAGAGTTTGACAAATTAAACAGATATGAGTGGCCTTGAAATAGTCTATATTAATGTGCAGGTGTTAGCAATATAATTTTGATGTCATGTGACAGTCGTATTATAAACAAATTTAAAACACTTCTGAAAACTGTCAAAATGCTGTATACTACCGACATCCAGAAATAGACGGCACTAATTTTGGCGGAAAAAATCTAAAAAAAATACAAAGTGGGAATGGTATGATCTTAATCCTGTAGTGAGTTTAATCTAGTGATAAAACTAAATTTTTTGAATAAAATTCACCTTTGGGAATACAATCCATAAAGTAGATATTTTACCATTATTTTGCGAGGAGGTTACGAATAAACAAGTCTGGGAATCTAGTCTTAGGCCTAAATAATAGCCATATTGGAAATGCTATTTTGTGTCGTCAGCTATCTTTGTTTTAACAAAAACAATTATATTATAAAAGACCATCGAATTATCATGATAATTTTAATCAAATTCCATGCTAGTCATATATTATGGTCTTATACATTTGTATTTATATGGCACACAACACACTGGATGACATTATACTGAAGTCCAACAAAAATGACTTCACTCAAAATGTTCGTCATATCACCGGATAGCACCCACTAATATAGATTTAGTGCTCTCATTACTGTAGCTCTTTGTAAAATATGTTTATTACAAAATTCGAATGCATAAATCCTAGAAGCATAAGTCATCGTCATATTTATAATTAAATACTGTTTCCCTTTTGCATGGGCATCTACTGCCGGTTTATGTGTGCAATTCAAACACTATTGCCATGAACATGTACGTTTTGTGTTCAACATTGTTTCAATTGCCCATGTAAACTGGCCATGTAGAAGCCCATGCAAAAGGTGAAGAGCAACATATTAATTATAATCTAAAGTGACCAAAATGGAAAAGTGGAATCCGATATTATAGAGGGGGGTGGGTTGATTTTATTTTATATCGTTTTTCATCTTTATTAAATTTAATTTCCACTTCCATTTTTTGCATTTCAAAGCATCACTTTGTTCTTATGTCGATCCATATCATGTTAATAAAACCTTTTTTTAATGCTTGTTAAAGACTGACTCAGAGATTTCTCGAGGAGGGCGCTCTCAATTTTCAAACAAATCGTGTTTTTGTGCATATGTATAATGCTTGTCCATATACGTCTATATATACTAATAACTGTGTGAAATAGCTAAGCTCAAATCGAAGTCTTTCATAGAGGATATCACGATTCTGTTATAAAATTCCGGATTCGAAATTTTTGTTATACGCGGTATCCTATGACAGTATTGTACTATAAACATTTACTGCATCAAATGAAAAAATCCGGTTCATTTCACCTTGGAAATTAGCATTTAAGTGACTATCTAAATTATAGTTGCCTATTCTTATCATACACAAAAAAATTATTTCGAAATATTTGAGTCAACCTTTCATTGGATAAGACGAAGTTCGAATAGCCGTTATTGGATGGTTATGATTTAGTCTTATGCAAAAAACATGTTATCTTAACAAAAAATATATGTCACTAATAATCCACTAGGGATATGCATCATGGAATTTTACTTGTCCAATTGTCATCATTAATAGCTCCCAAAGACACTACACCACAAGTAGACACCACCAATGACGTCCCAGTTAACAACTTTGCGCAGTGCAACAACTGTGAGTACAGTTACATGGAAGTGGTACCCTACAGAGGTCTACGGTAGGTTTGTTGCCTTCATTCAGCCTATGCCTGTTGCAAGATAAAGATAGGCCCCTATGCCTGCTTCCAATCAAATTCATTTTTGCTTCACAGCATGAGAAAAAAAATGTGAAGAATGAGTGCGATATTAAGCCTACAACAACCCATTGGAAAAAGTAGACAGATTTCATTTTTGCTAAGGTAAAACATATCATTTGCATGCATGTATGATAACGTTATGCATTTGTATTTTTGAGATATAGCATTGAATAAAATGACAAGGATACTTTTAAAAGTAGGTATAGGAAAATATTGCTAAGATATGAGTGCGATATTATCCTACATTGGAAAAATAGACCAGATTTCATTTTAGCTCAGATAAAGCATCTTCATTTGCACGCATGTATGATAAAGTTATGCATTTATATTTGTGAGATATAGCATTGATTAAATGCAGGATACTTTTAAAAGTAGGTATAGAAAAATCATTGCTAAGAATGGTGCGAATTAAGCCGACATTGAAAAAATTAGACCACTCTTCTTAATCCTTAGATTTATTTTTAAGTTAAGTGACTGGAATTAGTGACAAAACCTTTTGGGATTTAAAAACAATTCCTTCAGATTCAATATACATCTTTAAAATATTTTTAAACAGTTTTAACTCTTTTAAAGGTGTATTTTCAAATCCAAAGACTTATTTTAAGTAAGCCTTTTCACGGATTAAATTTTTTAGTCCAAAAAAGGTTTTGTCACTAATTCCAGTCTCGTTAGACTTTAAAAATAAGTAAGAAGTAAGAGAGCAGATTTCTTTTTTTCGCTAAGGTAAAGCATATAACATTGATGTATTTTAATAAACTCTTGCATTTATATTTTTGAGATACACTCTATTTTAGCAGTGCAGGATACATCTTAAAGGCATAGAAAATACCTAAACATGCAATGCATGTGAATTTCAGACAACGCAGAAAAGCCTGCATGCTGTTAACAAGATGCTCAGAAGTATACACCCGGGGGCACTTGCATTCAAATGTGGATTTGATGCGTGAACATATGGACTTTCAAAATGCACCCTAAACACGTATTTTCACCGACTAAAAACAAGCTAAAACATACCTTAACAAGTATTTTTATCTGTTTATGATATCCTAAACAAGTATAACATTGGTGTCGTTGTTATACCCTTTATTATCTTGTTTTGCTTTACTTCCGAAGTTCCGATTACAATGTTTTTGATGATTTTGATCCCTGCTTAATGAGATACCCTACACGTACATCACAATTTCAGAGTATAGAAAACAACATAGCCTTTTTTTCCATATTTTTGTGCGGTTTTGGTACCCTAAACATGTAGCGCGTACAATCGCCTGTTGGGAAAAAAGAGACGCGTTTTTCTTGTTCCGCATCATATCCACCTGAAGACAAGTGTCCCCCCCCCCCGTCCGGTAGAAGTGACACGCCTTTACGTCAATCGTCGCATCATGGTGTGGGAGTTTATTGGATTTTGGGACAAGTCACGTCCCTGGCTGATTTAACGAGAGCGCAATGCCACTTCTCCTTTTAAAAGTATAACGCTAGCCAATTACGGAAAGGTTGTATAGCCCCTGAATCAGCCGGACCCTGTATGTGTTATTTCATATAATGTTTAATATGACTTTTAACCTCTGGGGTTGAAACTATTTAACCTCTGGGGTTGAAACTAACAATGAATTGTGACGGGGCACTAGTGCTATCTATCTGTCAAGTTTGGAACCCAGGCTACTATGCTTAATGAGCTAGAAGTGTTCACATTCTTATATTGTTGCCACGATTCAGCCTATGCCTGCCGCAAATAAAGTGGATATGCCTGCTTCCAATCGTATTCTTTTTGCTATTAAATAGCATGAAAAAACATATGACATATAAAGCCCACCTTGAAAAATAGATCAAATAAACAGCTAAAAGCGCATAACAGATTTGCATGTGTATGTAATGATAAAGTTAATATGCATTTTGAGATACACCCTATACACCCTTTCCGTATAATTGTCACATCTTGGCCTGATGCGGGAGCCTATCAAGTTTCGTGAAGGTCAAGTCGGGCCCACCTCTCAAGGCCAGCGTAATTCCTCTCTTTGGTTATGTTGTAAAATGAGACGAAAGAGAAGCATTGCGCTGTCCTTGAAACAAGCCAGGGACGTGACCGTCCCGAAACCAAATAAACCCCGCATCAGGCAAGAATGTGACAATTACGGAAAGGGCATATAACGTGTAGCGTACTTGGAAAATAGGCATGCAAACTCCACAACGTGCAATGCATGTCCTGGATGTTAAAAGATGCAGCAAAGTATACCATAAGCCCATTGTTTTTATCATGATAATAAGAACAGGAATACGCATGATTGAGCTGGGCCCTGTGTTTTTAGATATTAATATTATGTTTCATGTGACCTTTGGTCCCTGGGGTCGAGACTACCAAGGTATCATGAACACTGATCTCGCACTGATATCTGGATCAGATATCATGGAGGGGCCTGAGGGCTACACTACACTACACTACACTGGTGATTTTAGGTGCCCTTACAAAGAAGACTAAGTATCAGAACACCTTACAAAAGAAAACAAGGAGAATCAATTTACAAATCAAACAAATAACTTTTGAGCTGTGATTTGAAGGTTGCCAGTGAAGCTGCATGACGAATGTAATTTGGAATAGGTTGTTCCAAAGTTTAGGTGCAGCAGCATAGAAACCAAGTGTGGGGCCTGACCTCTGAGCCGAGACCATTTATTCTTCTATAATAATTTGCACTTATAATTTCAAATTGTTTAAACTCTGCTAAAATTAAATTTAAAACATTATATTAAGAAAAAAGTATCCCAATGATTTTTTAATGTTTTTGACCGTGTTGCATTCAGTGTTTTGTTTTACCTTTATTTTCCATCCAAAATTAACGCAGTGTTTTTTTTTTTGTATCTGTATGCGTAATTGATTTTAAGTGGACAGTCATTTTTTCAAGGGCAGCCGCAAAGATAATAATGAACATTCTTTCATCTTGCTTTTCATACCTGATAGCTTGTGTAATATTCTGATTTGCATTTTTTTCTTTTCCTAAAACACAGAATACGAGGATGAAGACAGTGTAACACATACTACAGGTATTTTTATATGGCAACAGTTTGATAAATAATTAAGCGAATAAATGTCTCATCTTATAACAATGTTGCTATGCGCAAGAACTATATAGAATTAACCATATTTCACTCACCCAGTTTTGGCCATTTTCAGCACATTATCTCATTTTGTATAACCCACAGAAGCGAAGCTATACCAAACCTCTGCTCAGCTTTTCCTTATTTATATGCTTATATAGCAATTATGGTATCATTTCCTGCAGAGTAAAAGAGAAATGGGTGGATTTTGTTCAAATTTTATGGCTATTTTATTACCAAAATTTGGACCAAAATTAGGATAAAAATGAAATTTTGATATTATTTTTAAATACAAGTCAACATGGTTGTGCATCAGAAATGTCTGAATTTTTTTGAAAGAAACTTCAAACCATCCAAAATTGCCAAAATCAGTTATATATTTCATCTTGTGCTCAAGGGGTGAGTAGAATAGGCTTAACTATGTATATTGTACACAGAACACTGACCGTAGTTGAGTTGCTTTAATTAGTTCAAGTTCGTTAACATTTAGGCCCTAAGTGTATAAAGTCTTCCGCACTCCCGTTAGTGTAGGGGGAGCATGTGGACCCCCTTCCCTCTGAAAACCACACTGCCATTGGAATATCAATTACCTGGCAAAACTCTGGTCATTGATGGGGTACATCAACACGACCATATAACAGGAAAAAAAGAAAATCGCTTGTACCGATTCAAAATGGCGGTCCAAAAACCGATTGTTGCGATTCCCACAAATTCTCCCACCGAAAGAGGGAAAACCACTTTCCCAAAGGACTTTTTCCATAAAAAAATGGTTCATAATTGGAGAAATTAAACATTTACTTTGCTGCAATAAAAAAAAATGTAGCGCCACCAAAATGCTTGTTTATGCTAATTAGCATAAAAACGCAATTGGCCGATTTTAATGTTTTCCAAACAAAATATACGCAACTGATAAAGGCAATTACATAAAATTTTGGGTAAAAATAAATTAGCGTTAAAACATGGCGCGAGAAAAAACAAAATGTTGAGTCCACATGGACCCCCCCCCCCTTATACACTAAATGATTATGAACCCATGTCATGGCACTTTGTAAAATAAGTCACATTATATCTTCATTTGATTTGTGTACTTGGTACTTGGTGTGGTAATCCATATCCAGCTGTAAAGCTATACTTGGATGTGTGCAGAATTGACGTCAAAAGCTCGTCGTGCAAGTAAAAAGAAGATAACGGAGGGACCAATAGCATAACAATGCAGGGTGCACTATATACAGGAACTGAAATAATGATTAGATGAGTCTGGAGCTGGGTAGGGGAAGCATTGCCTGGATGGATGGCAGGGCCACTTATTTGAAGATCAAAACAGATGGTGCTGCAACTGCATTGGCTGGTAAACTGTTCCAGAGACGTACACTCCGTGGATAGAAGGAAAACTTGTACGGGTCTATTGTGGTTTGGATATTATTGTATTTGAGCTGATGGTCATATCTGGAGATATAAATGGCAGGTGACACACATGATGGAAGAGGGACATCAACCAGTCTATTGTGTATTTTATACAGCATTGATGCTTGAGCAAGAAGTCTACGGACATGAAGCGAGTCCCACCCCAGGCTAGAAATGAGTGGTGTAACATGGGTTCTCTCCAGTATTCAGCAAAGATGAAACGTGCTGCTGCCCGCTGGACTTGCTCGAGACGGTTTACTACTGTTGTTGTGTAGGGATTCCATGCCTCAGATGCATATTCCAATTGAGGGCATATCAGAGAGTGTATATGCTCCCGCTTTGACTTCTTTTGTACATGGTGTTAAAGTACGTCTCAGTAGACCAAAGGTACGGTTGGCTTTCTTCCTGATTTGCTCGCAGTGGCCATTCCATCGCAGATCTTTAGCAATGGTTACTCCGAGTTAGTCATGTTGATCGACGACATTTAAAGGCTGACCAAAGATGGTGTATTGGTAGTTGCTGACATTTCTCTTGCGGGTGATGTTAAGAACCGCACATTTGGCTATGTTGAATTGCATAAGCCTCTTTTCAGACCACTCGGCGAGAGTTTGTAGATCTTGCTGTAGAATCTGATGATCGTCTGGGGTGTTTATCTGCCTGTAGACAATACTGTCGTCAGCGAAAAGACGAATGGTTGATTGGATGTTAACATGGATATCGTTAATGTACAGCAAGAATAAAGCTGGTCCCAGGACCGACCCTTGTGGTACCCCTGATGTGACATCTACCCATGAGGAAAGCTGCCCGTTGACTACAACTGCCTGTTTTCTGTCTGCAAGGAATGAGTTGATCCATCTGAGAGTATATCCTCGAATTCCATAGTACTCAAGCTTAGCCGACAAGTGCTGGTGGGAAATCTTGTCAAAGGCTAAGTTGCTGAAATCGAGCAAAATGACATCTATCTGACTACGGTTTTCTAGGTTGTAAGCCCAGTCATGCACTGATGAAATTAATTGTGTAACTGTTGACAAGCGCTCTCTGAAGCCATGTTGTGAGTCAATAAGAATATTATGCAGGCTAAGATGTTTTGCCATATGTGCTCAAGGACCTTGCAGCAGATACAGGTAAGCGAAATAGGTCTATAATTCGCTGGGTCTGACTTTATTCCCTTCTTGTATATGCACGTCACCATGGCTTGTCTCCACTGGGGTAGGTACAAAACCGCAATCTATGGATTTTTGGAACAAAATGTTAAAGCAGGAGTGAAGTCTCCACTGGGTCGGTTCAAAACCGCAATCTATGGATTTTTGGAACAAAATGTTAAAGCAGGAGTGATCTCTTCAGCGCCGTTTGTTTGGTAACTCCGTCATGATGAACAATGAGATTGGATATGCTTGGAATTGGTGAAGTGCCCTTAACAGCTGAGACATTACATGTAGGTGAATTAAAAACGGATTTGAACTGCTCGTTGAGAGCATTAGCTTTGTCTTTATCGGAGGTGCACAACCTAGTCTGTGTACGCAACGCTGTGTTTTTGTTTTAATATTCTCGTCCAACTTTCTAATGCATTTGTAAAATTCAACGATTAACGCCGAAAGAACTCTTTGGTATATGGCATTTTTTTTAGAAATATATACTTAACGCTTGTTTATCCATAACACTGCATTGCAAATCTCGTAAAAATAACGTGTCTACATGGCTTTCCTACAGAACAAACCAAATCAGGTTTTTGAAAATAACAATTATAGTTATCATAAAATTCCAACTAAAAAATTACAACATATACAATAACATATAATGAATCATTTTGCGTGGCTGTCGGTTAAGCGTATAAATCCGTCAGTAATCAGATTGCGATATCTCAAATAGCCCAAATACAAGCTTGTGTTAACAAGTTTCTCCTCTTTAAAGATAAATTGTGTTATAGATAGTAATCACGTAATATATACCTTCTTTTAATCTGAACTGTTATTTATTTTCTATTCCAGAAATAAGCACAACTCCAAAAATAAAGAAAAAGAGCATGCGAAACGGTAAGGTACATCCTATATAAAATGATGCGTAAAACCATAATGCAAACATGAATTTTGTGTTTGTGTGCGTGTGGGGATGATGGTTTTGTTTATTCTTAAGAATCTATTTTATAATCTTTAGTTCTTTGTTTTCTTGATTTCTGGAAAGTAGAACACATTCAGGCCCATGGTTCATCCAGTCAATCATTCATATTTAGACTATATTAACCCTCGTCTACCGAAGGGTTTTTTTTTCCGGCTTGCTAAAACCCCCTTTTTTGGTGCCAAATTATTTAATGTAATTGTCAATTGACATGTTCCGCTCCTTTTAATCCAAAAACAAGTCGCTAAAATTGCGAAAATATCCATTTTCCACCCTATATTCAGTATTTTCCTCAACATATGACGTCATGGTGACGTCATAATGGGGATGTTAGTACTTATTTTGGTACCAATAGAAAGAAGAAACTCTAAGCTATCCTTTGGTACCAAATTTACAGGAATCGGTGTTCAGTAACAAAAAAATCACAGGGGGGGTGGTAACAAAAAATGTCCTCAGGTAGAACGAGGGGTTAAATGACAAGATGTTGGTGTCATTTGTTGTTTGAAATAAATTCTTTTGAGAAAAAAATAGAAACAATCATTTAAATTAGCGTATATGCCATCATGTGGGTCGATTTCATGAAAGCAGTGCATTTCCAGATATTCTTGTCTTTGGGTTAATAAAACAATGTTTTAGTTCAGTATGATGACAATGTTCAGACAACATTCAATACTCAAGGATAACATAAACTAAACAAATAGGGAGTATATTTCTTGAGTCAATTAGCTACTAAACTTCAACTTCGTACAAATTGTAAAACTGTTTGCTGCAAACTCTCTGATAATTGTCAGTTGGCATTTTTTGTGCTTTAAAATTTTGCTAACGTATAAACCATTATTCCTTTGACTGTACAAAAATGTTGTGTGCAGTTCCGTAATAGGTTATTGAACGTGTTTCAAACATAAAACAACAATGTTGACAAATTTTTGTGGTCTTATCTCCAAAATGCCACTTGTTTTGATGTGAAAGTCGACCCTATCCATCAGATGGCGTGTGCATTGCAACATATCCTGGGGCTGAACAGAAAATATAATAAATGCCATTCGATTTCATAGTGTTAAATATTACATTCATAAATTGCGGTTTGAAATTAACACATTGGTGTGTTGACCAATATAGACCGAGTTGAGTGGGCAGTCAAAATTGTCAACCAAAAAAAAAATGTGAATTCCATACTTGAGTAATCATAAAAAATCAATTTAATAAGTTCAAAAATGTCAGTTCTGCCACTTCAAAGGCAAGTCTACGTTAGGGGTTCTCTCCAAATAGTTGATAACGTTCATTCGATTGGTTTATACTTTGACCTTTCTCCATACGCGCTTCAACTTCCAAAATGCTGCCCAGGCAAGGGCTTTTCGGCTGTTAAGGTCTTTAGAACTGGAAGCCTTCATACAACCAAGATATTAGAAGTCGGAGACATGGTGATGCAGCCCAAAACTTTAAACAGTGAAAGTGGGTTGCAGTTGGTAGTCCTGTACTCTGTCTTTTGCACCCATTGTTGATAAGGCCCAATTCTTCAGCTGCAGATGCTGTTTCTTGATAATGTGCTGAGCTCGAGGGATTGAAAACTCCAGTAGGGCGATATCGTCAGCGAAATCTATGTCGTTTAAAGACTTTGGCTTGGATACCTCCCTGGACTGCCGTGGATGTGTCATCAATACGGAATCTGTATCTTTATTGACCTTTTGCAGCAGTAGTCTAAACCACAATGAAAATAAAAAAAGGGGAAGCTAAGACATCGCCCTGCAGTACCCCTGTTGAAACGAGGAAAGGCCCCGAGATATTTCCATCTCCCATAACAGACGATTTTGTTGGAATTGCTGTAGAGGACGTCTATGGCTTTTACACACATGTCTGGGATACATAGTTGCCGAAGAACCGAGAGATGACCTGCCTGTTGATCGAGGTCCAAAGGCTTTATTAAAAATAGATGTGACGGTGATGGGAGTGGGAGTTTGAGACTCTGAAAGGCTCCATATTCTCCTTAGGATGTGAACCTGCTGTGCACAGCTTCTACCTAGGCGAAAACCAGTTGGATGGATATTAGATGGATCAACATGCTCTCGTATTCTTGTTAACGGATTTGTGTTGTAGACTTTTGCTGACACTGACATCAAGGTAATCCTCTGTAATTTAGTCATGCAGCTGAGGTCTCCTTTCTTAGGCAAAGGAACATGATGTTAATGATCCACTGTTCGGGGGGTTTGTTAAGAGTGGTGAAAAAACTTCAACGCACAACTTGGGAGACCTGCAAACATGACCTTCCCCACCAACTCTGGAGTGTTTCTGATGTTATTGCACTGTCCACGCCAGCTGCCCTGTTGTTTTTCATTCCTTGGAATTGCCTTATGGTTTTCTCGAGGGATGGTGGGTCTTGGCATATAGGACGGTCCTAATCAGCAGGAGAAGGTAGGTCAGATGTTGGTGGACTATTATCGTTGTTAAAGTAGAGAGCTCAAATTGCGCCACTCATCAAGAAGTTCTTTTCACTTGATGGGGCTGTATCATCCCTTTTCTTGACTTTGGTGGGAGATCTTCTATCCTGACCAGAGATTTCGTGAATAATTTTCCACGTTGTATTACATTCACCCCTTTCTCATCTGCAACTTTCAAGTATCCATCTGTTTGTTGAGTTTGGCCAGTTCATCAGGTTTATATGATCATTCGCCTGCATTGAGATTCCGCCATGCCTTGAATGGTTGGTTCTATCAATGAGGAATTGATTCTTTGCCTTGTCTCGCTCCTGTCTAAGCCGTAAGGTTTTCTCACACACCCGCTCGGGCATTCCACAGTGCTTGCGTTTGCCAACCACTTCTTTGGATGCTGCTTCAAACCCGGATTCCTCAATTAGGGTTGTTACCGTTCAGTTGGATTGACACAGATTGAGTCCAGTTTTCGAAGTGATCTGAAAACTATTGGAAAGTTCGATCTGAAATGGTTGGCGGTTCTTTTGAGAAGGATTTTTGTAGCTTCTTCCAGTCAAACTTGTGGTCTTCTTTTACCTTTAGATGTTCTAAGGCTGACTTTGAGACGGATTGATGAGTATTCTGTGATCAGAATAAAGCTCCACAGTGTTGTAGGCTCTGCAGTACGGAGAGAGAATTCACACAATTTGCCATGACGATGATTTGGTCCAGCTGGGATTTGGAGAACCATTTGGGTGATCAGGTCATAGGACGGCTGCTTCGGCTTGGTTGGGGAATCTTCCTGACTGGTCTTAGCTGGTACTCTTGACAGAGTGAAACAAGCCTCTCACCATTGGTGTTAGTTTCCTCATGGCAACAGTGAGGACCGACAACTACTGGGTTAGACAGGTGGCCATCCGCAAGTCTGGCATTGGAGTCCCCGATTAGTAGATGGCTATCATGGCCCTCTTTAAACAGTCTCAAGGGGTTCTTTGAGAGTGTCATAAAAGGTGTCCTGTCTGTGTCCAACTAGCGACTGCCTTCTGTTGGAAGATAAGACAGTGTTATTGTGAGCCGTGGATTACCATTTTGAAAGTAGCTGTTAGGATCTGCTGGCTGACTGATTGTACACTCAAACAGGCATATGTGGACATGCTTGGTCAGGCCAATCGACCCCGCCATGCCCTGTTTGTAGCAGAGCTGTAAACGAGTTACCCAGTTTTTGTCGTAGACAAGACTTCGTCAGTTGTGATGTTGTGATTAGGCGATGTTCCTGAATACCAACAAGGTCAAGTTCCTACATCGGTTGCAGCATGTTGAAAAGTGATGCTAAACTTTCCTTGTTGGTGCAAGGGCGTACGTCGACAATAAGAGAGAATGAAAGTAGCTAGAGAGGCATACAGGGCAGCAGTCGTGATGGTGTGCCGAATTCCCACTGGTCCGTCATAGAGTCATCCTTAGACGTCTGTCCAGCTACCTCCGAAGTATTATTTGAGGGTAATTTCATTGCGAAGATTTTGGAATCCAACCAAATTGTGCCAGAACGATTTTTCAGTTCTGGCAAAACTGCACGGGGGGTTGGCCCTGGCACAAATTTAGTTCCGGAAACAGCAGCCGAGGTTCTACCCACTTAAATTGTAGTTCGCCCCTCTCGTGAAAGCATGATGGCCGAAGAATTTCAATTATCATTAAGCCTTATGCGGTCATGTTTTTAAGCAGCAATAGGTGTTGTCCATTGGCCGGGGGAATTTCTCCTCATTCGCCTCTGCCGTTGGAACTACATTTGTTCTCATCCGCCAAGGGTATAATGGGCCAAACCGAAATGGGAGGATACGCTGTCATTTCCCAATTGTGGAACTGAAGATGCTGAGCATAGTGCAAGGATGATCAACAGTGTGAAAAAACCTGGAAAATAAGCTAGCCTACCAGAACTACAGCATCTGATGGTTATCGCAGTGTTCTCCAGCAGTTTAAGGAACAAGTCCGGCCAGAACATAACTCACAAGATGCTCTGATACCACAGGTTTAACTCTACAAACACCCCAAAATGTGAACATCCAACACCTAGACACACACCTTGGAGGCTTGACACGGTCCTTTCCCCGGCACGTTCGCTGGCAGTACCACGTTACGGCCCTTACGGTAGCAAATCTTGCAAAGATTTTTTGCAAGCAAAAGACTGGGCCAAGACCTCTCATGAAAGTACGCCTCTTCAACACACATGCGTGGACAGTATTTTTGTTATGATGCGAAACTTGGGTGCTGGCAAACAATTTTGAGAGTAGGTCAATTCTTTCGCAACCTGTTGCTACAGAATCATTGCTGAACGTCAAGCGCATCGATCGTGTCCCAAATGCCAAAATCATGCTGCTACAGGTACGGAGCCTCTGATTAACCGAGTAAAGACGAGACAGCTACTTTCTGGTCATATTCTAAGGATTGCCAGAGGGACGAGCTAGTAGGTTATATGCTTTACACACCACCACATGGCAAGCGGAAGCCAGGCCGACAGATAACATCATATCCTCCTACATCCAACAGCTCTTGGGGGATACAAACAAACATGTTGCAAACAAAGGCTATCGCCAACTTGGCCCAAAACAAAAGTGACTGGAGGAAACTTGCGATCGCCTGCTGCGCAGTCGACTGATGATGATGACAATCTACGTTATTTGTTATCTCAAAAGTACTTTAGACTATACATCCTTTCCGTAATTGTCACATCCTGGCCTGATGCGGGTATTCATTGGGTTTCGGGACGGTGACGTCTCCCGGGCTTGTTTCAAGCCTGGACAGCGCAATGCCTCTCTTTCGTCTCTAGTACAATATAACCAAGAGAGGCATTACACCTTTCAAGGCCGGTGTGAAAGGAGATATGGT
The DNA here is from genome assembly GCA_023653785.1 of Ophioderma brevispina. Lineage (NCBI taxonomy): Eukaryota > Metazoa > Echinodermata > Ophiuroidea > Amphilepidida > Ophiodermatidae > Ophioderma > Ophioderma brevispina. The sequence continues at coordinate 38,144 of JAMKCH010050296.1, forward strand.
CCGTCAGGAATCATAGTCCGGGCTCCATAGACGACAACGGAATAAAGCGTGAAACTAATGTTACGTGAAGAGTCAAATGAATCGATTGCCCATTGTTCACCATTGTTCCCGGACTGTGAGCCCGGAGGACAATATCTCCTGCCACACCGGTGTGAAAGGAGATATGGTCCGTCAGGAATCATAGTCCGGGCTCCATAGACGACAACGGAATAAAGCGTGAAACTAATGTTACGTGAAGAGTCAAATGAATCGATTGCCCATTGTTCACCATTGTTCCCGGACTGTGAGACCGGCGGACAATATCTCCTGCCACATCGGCCCAATGTGACCGTCCCGAAACTTGATAGGCACCCGGATGTGACAATTACGGGAACGGTGTATCTGATAATGAAAAATGAGTACATCATGCTATAAGACCTTTTAAAGATGAACTAAGCTGTACATACATTGGGAGATGACTTTAATGATGTATCTTCAACAAACAACATGACTTACCTATTGTTTGTGTTTTTTCCTTTTCAGTTATATTCCCAATTGTAATCTTCGCTGTAATATTTCTTCTACTGCTGCTAGTCATTGGCTTAACATATTTGTTCATAACCGTAGCTAGGTAAGGCATTCAATATAAATATATATATTATTTGATCCGTAATTAAGATTAAAACTAGTGAATGTGGCCTCACCCGACAACCGTGCAAATGGTAATTGCTAAGTCTATAGCTTTGCGCATTAGCTGGAAGAGCGGCGTTCAATTTGGGGAAATGGACATCTTTTAGGAAAAAAAATCAAAAGTGTCTTCAAAACTTGAAATGTTTAGTGTGTTTTTGTGCTCAAAAACATAGAAAAGAATTTGTTTTAAAATCTCGGTCGACCGGCCGCTTTTCATATAGTAACGGTAAGAATATACAGGGAAAATCGATGAGAAAGAATATCCGAGAACGCAATTCTAATTTAGTATAATTATGTCAAAGTGTTGCTTCAATTTATTTAGATTGCTCAATTCACTCAGCTATAACATTCCTTCTAACTGAATAGATTGATTGATCTATTTAAATTGAAAATTCAATCGTGTTGTTTATTTTTTATTTGAAACTCATATCAATCTGCATGCATCGGCAGGATGGGGAGCCTGCTCGATATAAACTCGAGGAAGTAATCTGAACTAAAATGTAAAAGTCTTTTTTAACCCCCCAAAACGATCAGTGCCTTATAAGCAGGAGCAGAATATCATAGGGTCCTTATTTAGGGAGTTCGTTCATGCCCGACTACATCTAAGGTTTGACACATTTAGTAGTTAGTATGGACCCTCTACTTCAATGCAAGGTAGTTAGTGGTGTCAAATTGTGGTGTCACTTTTTCAATAGGGGCCAATTTAAGTTTACACAGGGGTCAAACTTTTAAATTACTCCAATCATGTTGAAATGTATGCCATATTGTCCGTCTAGTCAAATGATTCCAAAAATGTATAGTTTGTACCATCTATGACCACTGGATTTAGAGTTATTGGGTAAAAATGGGTAAAAGTGTAAAAAAAGGTCAAACTCAATTTGTACAGGGGTCAACATTGAAAGTTACTCTGATTATATTTTAAATGCTTGCAAATTATTGCCTGAGGAATGAGGACTCCCAAAAAATATAGTTTTGATTATGTTAAATGTTTACTTACCGATTGGATTATGTTGCCCCATGGCATTTTGGCACATAGCATGATAACTATGCATTGCAGATGCTACAAACTATTCCTTATTTTGACACATTAAGCTAGATGAACAATTTGTTTCGTTTTTACCAAAATTGGAGCAACTTCTGATTTTGACCCCTGTACAAATGGAAATTGACCTTTTTGCACTTTTAGCCATTTTTACCATAACTCTAAAACCAATGTTCATAGATGGTACAAAACTATACATTTTTGGAATCCTTATGACTAGACGGACAATATGGCATACATTACAACTGATGGAGTAATTTAAAAGTTTGACCCCTGTGTAAACTTAAATTGGCTCCTATTGAAAAAGTGACACCACAATTTGACACTACTAACTACCTTGCATTGATGGAGAGGGTCCATACTAACTACCAAAGGTGTAAAAGCTGAGATATAGTGGGACATGAACGATGATGTTTGACCCAAGTCCTTGCTCCCACTCTAATACAACACCATTTAGATTAAGGGCATAATTATATAATACCCCTCGCATCTACCCCACTGACCCCAACACATGGATAGCGGGTCTGAGTCACCATGTCACAACAGGAAGTTGCTTTTCTACCTTGGTAATATGGCGGGAAACAATGTATACACCTGCTGGTGCACATGTTCTATTGTTATACACAATTCCTTTCACTTTGACTTTGACAAGACATTCAATTGTGCGGCAGCCCGCTATCCATGTGTGGAGTTCAGTGATCTACCCTGTATCATCGGAATAAAGCACATGATTCAGATTCAATTAGGTCCGAAGGGTACATTTACAGACTACGGTATATAGTTAAAGCTGAGGTCGCAAAGAAGTCTGTGAGCCTAAACATGACAAATATTTTATTTTCACAGGACCAAAATGGGTTTAGCCACGACGTACGATCTTTCAGCCGCTTCGAATCAAGCTAACGGACACAAGAATCCCGCCTTCGACGACGGGGAGATAGCAGGTGACATGACTCAAAATGGTGGGCTAAGGCACATCCGATTAGACATGAATAAATCAGACACTAATGACGAAGCTTTAACGCCTTTATGAACACAAAGAATTTGATATTTTTGTAAAATGTGATGATGATAATAATAACAAAAATAAATGATATTTTTACGTACGTGCAAAACAAATGAGTCTTTAATTTTAGTCGTCCCGGTTGAGAAGACCTCTTGAGTGCTTATTATTATCATTTTGATTTTGTTTTTGATGAAAGCATCAGTTAGCCAATAAAATTGTGTTATTCCTCATAATAAATAGTATGAAAAGCTGTAATTTCCCGCAATTTACCATTGGATAGTTAAACTTTTCTATAGTAAAACAAAGTTTTGTTTGCAGGCTGTATACAAATACTGTATAGGCCTGGTATTAGTTATACTTGTGGGCGCTATGCACTATTAAATCTCGTCTTACAAGGAGTGGTACAACCTTCCTCCTCCCTCTATATTTTCCTGTCGAAAGAAAACGCTCAAAAGGCTCCATTTCGACCCATCCTTTGCGTTGATTTCGACAAAAGGCTACTTTTCCTGATGTAGGATGGGCTTTCAAAGTTTATGTGTATGTGTGTGTTTGTCCGGGGGGGGGGGCGGTGAAAGCTCGAAATTGTAATTGTTACATCTGTGGAAAAACATCTTAGTGATATAAGCATGGAACTTTTTATGTTAGTCATGATAGCAATATTCGACAAAAAAAAAAGATGAAAATCCGGCGTGTTTATATAGATTTTGACTAAGTACGAAAACTCGGGGAAATTCGATGTGTGCTGCCGGGTTTATGACATAATTGTGACGTCAAATGGAGGGATGTTGGTACTTGTATCAATAGAAGAAAAGACTCATGCATACTATGTCTGATACAAAATGGATTATTATCGGATGTTTTATTAGCAAAATTCAAGGAACTGAAGCAACCTTCCCCTTTCGTTAGACGTGTTATAGAAAATGACGCAGTTACACCAGCTAGGTTTAAAAACACTGTCTCTATCTGCAATTTTACCATTGATAAATTTTATCAGATATTTTTCCAATTTGAACTAAGGACTTTTAACAGATATTTTAAAGGCTAGTGCAATTAGTCTACTAATTAAAGAAAATAATATGTTCAATCGATGTTTGTGTTAATCAATGTTTTATGCTTTTGCAATTTTACCCAATGATAGTTCTAGAAGCAGGTGTGGCAGGAGATATAGTCCTCCGGGCTCACAGTCCGGGAACAATGGTGAACAATAGGGCAATCGATTCAGTTGACTCTTCACGCAAACAAGTTTCACGCTTTATTCAGATGTCGTCTATGGAGCCTGCCGGACTATGATACCCGGTTATCTGCCGGACTTTCACCACGGAAAATACCATGCGATATTTGGAAAGCTGTCCCGGCTGCGATGGTTATCTCGAGGTTATGTTTGCTGATACGGGAAAGAGCTGATCCCTTGAAATGATGCCCTAAATGGTTATAGTTATGGTTGGCAACTGCTCAGGGACCATTTGTGAAAGCGCCTAGAGGCCAATAGACATAAGGGCGCTTATATAAATCTTGTATTATATTTTATTATTAATAACTAAAAATTGCCGACACAAAATTACAATTACCTTGACGGTAAATTGTGCCTTTTAAGTTACCCTATACGGCTGACTTTCTCGTTTAAAACCTGATCTTGATTGAATGCTGGAAAAAAATTACAGGTTCAAAAGTATACTAAAATGTAATTAATTCTTTCTCTTTTAATGGAGAGAATCTTTCTACATGTATAGCAAATCCAAAGCAGAAGAAGTGTGGCGTCTCGTATAATCGTGTTCTAAAAAACCTCGAGGATCATGAACTGCAACCAAATGAACGAGTGCTCTTGGCTGGTAATTCTACGGCGTCCGGTTGCCGCAGCCAACCGTCTGCCCAAGATAAGCCCTTACGGAGCATAACATGAAAATAAGTTTTTGGTTTACTTGCCGTTTCCTGTACGGTGATCCAAACAACTCGGCATATCTTGTCCCTCTACCAATTCAAATGGTGAAGAGTTCCACCATGAATACGGCCAAAAAAAAAAAAAAAAAATAAATAATGTTTTTTGGTTTTTTTTAAAAATCTTAAAATACAACAAACTACTGTTGGTATTTTAAAACTAAAACATTATTAAGCATATCAATACATTTTTATCAAAGCATGTTTTTTTGTTTGTTTTTTTTACACGACCCATATAGATCGTGTTAATACCATAGCGTGGAAATATTCTAAGGAAACTTCTGAAGAGTATGAGGTCCGTAGATACTCGGAAAATTATATGAATCGAACCCGAAGTTAGCAGGCCGGGATCAGAAGCTCCCACGTGCGGCCCGACAGATACGAAGCGGGGGGGGCGTCGCGTTACGGTTAATGCCATTAAATGCTTCGTTTTTTTTGGCTCTTTAGTTTCACCAAAACATTTCTAAATGACAATATATTTATTCAAATTTGGACACACCTGCACATGACAAAAAATATGTTAATAAATTGCTTCGAAGAGCACAATTAGCACCGTCTAAAAGTTCTGCATGTGACTTAAAATAATTTCCTCAAGTACACTTTTTATTGTAAAAAATTTTCAAATTTACAATTTCAGTTTAAAAATGCCAATTTATAGAAACGATCGCATGTACACGCTACGCGCACTTTTTATATACACAAGGTCAGGGTTCCACTAAATTATTTTATTTTTGGCCACATAAGTTAATGAAATACTTACAAGGAGGGTGTTTTCTAATGCGGCCAATACTGCACCTTTGATAGCAAACATGCACTTATCTGACATAAATCTAAAAAATAATCTCATTAGCTTTTTTGACAATCACACACCACCATACACTTGCACTTTCCACAGTTTTGTTCCTTTGATGTTTCCAAAGCCCTTAACCCAAAACAAAAATAATTACAATTTATAAAAAAAAAATAGTCTCACTAGTAAATGACAGAGTTTAACAAAAATTATCAGCATATTCTTTATGTTTCTTGGAAAATCATATCTTGCCATTACGAGAATGACACAACAACCGTGTAAAAACACTATTTCAAAGATATGTTTGTTTAAACCTTACTAGAAGATTATGAAAATCGTAAGCAGTTTTCGGTGAAGTCACTGGTAAAAATTTTGTTCCCAGAGTTTGCGAGAGAGAAAATTTAGCACATTTATCTTCCTATCAGCAATTTTGAAACTTTTATGCAAAGTTGTACAGTTAATGACCATACTAGTCACGTTGATTTCCCATCCTGCACTTAACAGGTGTGAAGAAAACTATATTATGGCTTGTATTATCTACAATGAAACAATGTGTCTTAATAATTAGAGTTTTTTAATCAGGAGATATAAAGTTATACGACAGTGTTATATGGCAATTGGTAAACGCAATCAGCGTCATTATATTGTTAATATGTGAATGCTTTGCACAACTATTTAATAATAGTAACTTATACGAAAATATATGTATGGGAATAAGCTCAGTATGTATGCTTTGTTGCTCTCACGCATGGGGAAGCCACTAAAATATTATTATTTAATGAAAATGAATAAAGTGCCAGTTAAAGATGTAACAAATAAATAAAAACATAAAGGGATGATTAATTATGCAATTTTGATGAAGTTTCATTATTAGTTGTTAAAGTTAGTTTTTTTTCAAAGAAAAGAAATGAAAATGTTTATCTGAAAAACAACAAAAATTAATTTCTGCGATTCGATAAGTTCTCTACGGTATTACGCATGCGTTAGAGCGTCAAATGGTTGAGCTAGTTTTCCAATCTGAATGTGTTTTAGTAATTTCATTTTACAGTACTGTATCATAATTATGTTTGAGCGGATGTATAATTTTTAACTTGTAAGGATCAAATTAATTGCCATCACAACTTTAAATGATTAATGAATCATTGCGTTTTACAAATTTAATAATAGGTATTCCACATAAGCATACACGATGAATGCTACGTGTGGTTTAAAGGTACAAAACATGTTTTATGCAGGGTTAAAGAAAAGGGCCGGTAGGCAAATATGCTTAGAGGGTCCCATTCTGTGTTGGTGAGCAAGGGGCCGAACATCCATTCCCCCAAACCCAATTTAGGGATCTGGGAATTTTAGCATAGGTCCTACGCTCCATTAGCGGGGTTCTACGCAGAAAGAAGGTATCTACCATTGAAATACCTTTACTAACAGGAAATAAGAACAAACATAAAAACAAAAAGGAAAATCGGACGATGGGGCCGGACTGGGGCCCCAAGAGCTGGGGGGCCAGATAGGCAATTGTCTACAGCTTCAATTGCCTCTTCCTTTTGGGAGTGGAATTTAGTATAGCCACCACTTAAAATTCGGCCCCACCTTTAGCCTGCGGTTTATTCCGTTAACGTTGCCGAATTCGTAGACTGTGGCAGAATACTAAATTCTTTCGATATTTTAATAGAGAATGCATCAATATCTAGAGAAAAAAAAAAATAATCTCTAGAGACACAAACTTGCATGGTGGTAAGATGCAATTATTTGTCAAGTGGACAAAAACATCTGATAGCAGAGCTATGAACATGTACAACTCAATATCCCATTGAAAATATGAATAATAAAAATAACAAATGACAGGGACATGAAATATGTTATAATTCATTTAACTGAGGCCTGGCCGTACGTAATTGATGACCAATAGGGGGTTTTTTCTCGTCGGCACGCAGTAACATACTGGTGATGTTAAGTATCTGTCATATACATGTAGATAATGTTAAATACATGTTTATATAGTATATTTTCATATAAACTTAGTACTTTAAGGGCAGTATTGTTGTACATTAGAGCTTTGTAGTCATTCTGTTATATCAAGGTTTAACCAAATTTCCATTGTTTTTTGGAAGAGGAGGATTCAGATGATGTGAGCAAATCACAACCGTCTGAAAGTATCTTTTGCGGGGAAAAGTACTCATAAAAGGTCTTCAAGATATGAAAAGCGGATTTCAAATCAAATGATTGATGAACATTATTGCCAGTTATATGCTTTCAATTTCACCCAGGTTCATTTGGCGTATACTGTACAGCAACGCGTTGTGCTATCTAATGCTGGATAGCTTGTGTTAATTTGAGACCGACTGCGGATAGTTATTGTGTTAATTTGTTATCTACCGCTGATAGTACTGCTATCCGATGCCAAACATTGTGTTACTTTTCAATCTACAGGCTGTAGATTGTGTTGATTGAAATCTACTGACTGAGAGCCTGGTGTTCCCTTATACTGTGATAGCATGTGTTTTTTGCATCTACAGTTAATAGCATGTGTTATCTACTATTAATAGCATTGTGTTAATTTGCGCTCTATTAATAGCATTGTGTAATTGCTATCTACGGCTGATAGAATGTGTTACTATGCTATATCAGCTGATAGCAGTGTTGTTAATTTGTAATCTAAAGCTAATAAATAGCATTGTGTTTAGTTGCTATTTATGCTCATAGTATTGTATTCATTTGCATTATTGTTCAAGTTTACACATAAATTAGTTCGTCACAAGCTATCCACTGCATTCTACTGTAGCACCCTGTTGATGAGCAAGCACGCATGAGTGGTGACATATAAAATTCCAAAACATACTGCATTGTACCATTTAGTAATGATGCGATAAAACAACGTAATGGTATGCAATCACCAATATAGAGGAAACAGTAAACAGATTTCCGTAATTGTCACATCACGGCCTGATGTGGGTGTTTATTGGGTTCACGAGTGGTCAGAATGAGCAAAAGTGTTTGCCAAAACTCAATAACTCTCCTTGCAATGCCTTTACATCTCATGATAGGGGCATCTTTGGGGTTTGGAGGCTTGCAGAAGTCAAAAATTGCATTCACAAATATGTATGACGTCATCAAAATACTGTTTTCTGATTGGTCGAGAATATTTTTCAAGATTAAATCCAGACCATATACAATACAATGACTGCTTACATGGACATAGGGTTTGTTGACCCAAGGAATCGATTAAAAGCATTTTTGAATTCCTATGACGTCATCAAAATACTGTTTTCTGATTGGTCGAGAATATTTTTCAAGATTAAATCCAGACCATATACAATACAATGACTGCTTACAAGCCTTACAAGGACATAGGGTTTGTTGGCCCAAGGATTCGATTAAAAGCATTTTTGAATTCCTATGACGTCATCAAAATACTGTTTTCTGATTGGTGGAGGATATTTTTCAAGATTAAACTCGGACCAACTTTTAATAATTCGGTTGATTGCATGGATTGCATAGGGTTTGGTGACCCCAGAAATCGAGTGGAAGCATTTTTGAGATCCTATGACGTCATCAAAATACTGTGTTCTGATTGGTCGAGAATATTTTTCCAGATTAAACTCAGACCCATATACAATACAATGACTGATTACATGGATATAAGGTTTGGTGACCCAAGGAATCGAGTGGAAGTATTTATGAGTTACTATGACGTCATAAAAATGCTGTTTTCTGGTTGGTCGAGAATATTTCATTTTTCTCTGAGTTGGTTACTCATAAAATGATTCTAGTGTTTCAGATTGCAAACGATTTCGAGTATATTTTTTTGTCATTGTAAAGGTAATCTTTTCTCAGAATATCTGTGTAAATTTAAAGGCGGAGATCGACGAATATCCTAACTTAGATAGGTACTGTATGGTAAGCGTATTTGTTACATGTAGGTCTACGTGCCCTGCGTATCACGGTCTGTGCTACGTACGCCACCACGTGGCATTTTTATCCTATTTTTGGTCGTACCGGGCGTCATAAAACAAGCCCTAGCGTTGAAGACTGCAAGAGACTGCAAGTAAATTTGGTATCATTATAAAGAACAATCTTTTTTAAAGACGTCTGTATCGATTTAGAGGCGGAAATCTGCAGAAATCAATAACTTCCTGTTTATATTTCAAAAAATGATGATTTTCAATAGATTTTTCAGAGGTTTAAGGATTAAAATTTCTCGAACGGGAAAAATTATGTTCACCTTATCTTAATATATTATTCTGCAATGAAAGACTTTACAATATATAGAAGCATAGATAAATTAAAATTACCTTTAAAGAGATACAGAGTTTTTATTGCATATTGATGTTTTTTAGCTTGGAAATAATTTTAGAGCAATTTTGAACTTTAACTTGAGAAAATAGTAATTTCAAAAATATACAAGAGTTGAAAAACTTTTGGAATATATTCTTGAGAGCATCTTCTTTCCAAATGGCAATAAAAAAATTAAAAAAACAGTGGTCGCCAAATTGGGGTTTTGGCACACTTTGACTCTGCCCTGGCCCACTGTGCGACGGTCACGTCCCTGGCTTGTTTCAAGGACAGCGCAATGCCTCTCTTTCGTCTCATTTTTATAATATATCCAAAGCGAAGCATTATACTTCGCTGGACGCTGGCCTTGAGAGGTGAGCCCGACGTGACCGTCCCACAACTCGATTCACTCCTGCATCAGGCCAGGATGTGACAATTACGGAAAGGTGTATACGAATGTTACATTAACTGCTATACTTCGTCCGTTCAGAAGCAAGGATCATTGTCCCCGGTAATGGCATCATATTTGCACAGCTATTTTGTACACGTATCACGCACGCCAACTTTGTGCGCTCTCAATTACAGCTGTGACGTGCCGCAGTGTACGTGAAAACAATGACATCACTCCACCATACTTCTGGAAGAATGAAGTATTGTATTGTATTGTATTCAAATGTTATCTATTACTGATACCATTGTTTATTGTCTTCGTTTGAAATCAATTGCTGATAGCATTGTGTTCATTTGCTATCCGCAGATGATAACATTATCTTATACTGGTAACATTGTACATTTGCTATCTACTACTGATATCATTGTACCTTTGCTATCTACTACTGATAGCATTGTTCCTTTGCTATCTATTACTGATAGCATTGTTACTTTGCTATCTACTATTGATGGCATTGTTCCTTTGCTACCTACTACTGATAGCATTGTTCCTTTGCCATCCACTACTGATACTGATAGTGTTGTTCCTTTGCTATCTACTACTGATAGCATTGTTCCTTTGCTATCTACTACTGATAGCATTGTTCCTTTGCTATCTACTACTGATAGCATTGTTCCTTTGCTATCTACTACTGACATTATTGTTCCTTTGCTATCTACTACTGATAGCATTGTTCCTTTGCTATCTACTACTGATAGCATTGTTCCTTTGCTATCTACTACTGATAGTGTTGTTCTTTTGCTCTCTACTACTGATAGCATTGTTATTTTGGCATCTACTACTGATAACATTGTACCTTTGCTATCTACTACTTATAACATTGTAACCTGTGCTATATACTACTGATAGATGTTCTTTGCGATCTAGTTACTGGAGCATGGTTCTTTGCTATCTACTGACAGCAATGTTCATTTGCTAATTATACTAATGATAGCAGTTTACTTGCTTGTAGCTACTACTGAAAGATTGTTCATTTGCAATCTACTATATTGTTCCTTTGCTATCTACTGATAGATAGCATTTTCCATAATTGCCATCTACTACTGATAGCATTGTTCCTTTGCTATCTACTACTGATAGCATTGTTCCTTTGCTATCTACTACTGATAGCATTGTTCCTTTGCCATCTACTACTGGTAGTGTTGCTCCTTTGCTATCTACTACTGATAGCATTGTTCCTTTGCCATCCACTACTGATACTGATAGTGTTGTTCTTTGCTCTCTACTACTGATAGCATTGTTATTTTGGCATCTACTACTGATAACATTGTACCTTTGCTATCTACTACTGATAACATTGTTCCTTTGCTATCTACTACTGATAGTGTTGTTCCTTTGCTATCTACTACTGATAGCATTGTTCCTTTGCTATCTTGTACTGAGAGCATGGTTCCTTTGCTATCTACTGACAGCAATGTTCATTTGCTATATACTACTGATAGCATGTTTCCTTTGCTTGCTAGCTACTACTGAAAGCATTGTTCATTTGCCATCTACTATAGATATTTTTCCATAATTGCCATCTACTACTGATAGCATTGTTCTTTTGCTATCTACTACTGAGGGCATTGTTCCTTTGCTATTTGCAGATGATAGCATTATCTTATACTGATAACATCTGCTACACGTGTACTGCTAATTGCAACGCATTCATACCTTTGTTCATAGGAAGCTCTTTCATTCCACTGCAGATTCTCCAAGCATCAATTGTGCGTGTCTACACATTTTTATGCAATGATTGGAATCGAGGAGAAATTCCAGAATCATACATTTTAATGCTGCATGATTATGCAATTTCCAACTTGGCAGAATTAAAAGTGTGGGAAAGAAAGATTCTTGTGGGGATCAAATCCAGCTGCTCGATAATGCCAATGATCCAAGTCCTTAGTCCGCTCCGCAGACTCGCAACTAGAATCGTGTTATTTTGAATTGCTATTTGCTACTGACCAGATTTTTTTGGGTTAATTTGTTTTGGGCTGCATTTTATTTGCTGTCCACCGCTGGTAGAATTGTGTTAATTTTCTACCTGCCATTGACAACTGTAATGAATTGCTATTACTGTTAGAAATATTTGTTGATTTATGTGCATCGGGTAAGGGTTTATAAGTAAATTAACAGATTTGCAAGTTATTCCCTGTCAAATGGACTGCACAAACATACACAAATCATCGGTTCAAAATGGGTTAAAAATTTAAAACAAATTATAAAGTACGATTTTAGATAGTTTTTAAAAATTGGTAAAGTCACGGTAGTTAAAGGCTGAATCCGAGATTTCCTGAGGAAAAAAATTGTGTTTTATGTATAAACACCCACATACTTATCACTGTGAGAAATAGCTAAGCTCAAATTGATGTCTTCATATCAAAACTTTTTAATAAAAAATCCGGATTCGGAATTTTTGTTATGCAAAGTATCCTATATGGTACTGTAAAACTACATCAAAATGAAAAATCCGATTCATTTGAAACTTTGGATTTTAACATTTTAGGTGACTATCTTTAGTTCCTGTTGACTACTTTGATTTAATACAAAGATTATATTTCGAAATCTCCGAGTCAGTCTATAACCAGCAGTTGAGATGCATCTAAGCCGATAGCAGGAAACCATAAATTAAAGCCCATGATAATACTTCCAGTCGCAGCGAGCGATTTCTGCTCAAGAGCATGCGTAACACTTGATCTTGGGTCAAAATCCGGTATATCATGGACTTTAGTGTAAATCATTTAATACAGTTTTTGCTGTTGCCATCTTTTACTGCAAAGCTTAATTGTGCCTTTAATCCGGTGCCATTTTAATGGTGGTGATGATATATTGTCCATTTCACGTTAAAAAGGTTGTTGTTGCTGGTAATATTGTGTTCATTTGGTCTTTACTGTTGGAAGCAGTAGTGCAATTTATAGTACCACCAGATGTAATAAAACGGATATCTGTTATTTTATGTACGCATTTCATCTGCAAGCTACTCTTGTTGGAAATTTGCCATTCATGGAAACAATGTATTTTGTAAAATGGGAACACTTTAAAGTGAATAACATTGCATGCAGTATGCAATTCAGTAAGACCTATTGTTGGGCGATGGTAATGAAAAAATGTTTGTTAAAATGTTAAAGGGCATTTTTGTAAACTAGTAATAGGTTGAAAACACCAAAAGACAGTAATATTTAATCTATGCAAATGTTCATTGCACTTTAGATTACTGTGTTGGTAGTTTTTAAATATTATGTAGAATGTTCAAGTGCGAGGGTCAAACTAAAATGTTAATGAAGTTTGTGAGGTTATTAAAAGGGTACTTTAAAGCAAAAACAGCATATTGTTTTACAAAGTGCTCCCAATTTTCAAAAAAAATTCAAGTTAGAGGTCATTTTCCATTTTCAATTTTCCAGTTCCGCTGTTAAATTACAATGGGGATCCCGATTCTAATTACAAAATTGCTTCTTTTATGAAAAATACGCACTTTTGAGCATTACCATTCGCAGGTATAGTTTACTAGACATTACAAAAACAACTGTGCAAAAATCTCAAACTTTGAAATTTGGGGGCGCTCTTCAAAAATGTGCTGTTATTGCTTTTATCCACACATTAAAAAGCAGGTCACTGCTGTACAATTAAAATAGCAATATTTTTTATTGGGAGAAAATGTCATTCTTTATTCTTGCTATATTCTCTCCAGCAAACTACACCCTTTCCATATTTCTCATTGTCACATCCTGATCTGATGGGGGTGCTTATCAAGTTTTAAGGACAGTCACGTCAGCACCCTTCTCAAGGCCAATGTAAAACACCCCTTTGGTTATATTATTAAAATCGAGATGAAAGTGTGGCATTTGTGCCGTCCTTGAAAAAAGCCTGTGACGTGACCGTCCCAAACTCAATAAACCCCCATATCAGGCAAGGATGCGAGAATTATGGGAAGTGTGTATAATTTTTTATCTAATTAAACTAACCAAATTCACAAAAGAAAAACAATTGGCAGAAATTTGAGTCACCTGTAGCAAGTAGTTTTCCAGAAATGCAACTTTTTGAGTGATGAATGCTACACTTTTTGATGGACACAAATTTGTCCATCAAATGTAACATTTGCCAGTAATAAAAGTATTTTGTTTGTAAAAATTTAAACAGGATCGCTTGAAAATTGAATAAGTGACCTAAAATACATATTTTATTTAAAAAATTAAATCCTTGGATAAAAAGTAGGATAAAAAATCATGTTTGTTGCTAATGTTACAATTGATGGTCATATTGTGTCCATCAAAATATGAAACATTTGCAATAAAGGAAATGGAAGGATTTTAGGCTGAAAATTGTATTTCTTAAACCAAATTTACTTTTTTTCAGCCAAGAATCTCCAATTATTGGATAACTTCATATTTTATGTGAAATCAGGAAAATTTGGACCACTCTCTCATGAAACATGCCTTTTCCAAAGTGTGTTCTATGAACTCTTGAGGTCACTGGGACTTCATGACTTCATTTTCTGGCAACACCCTATGACTGATGTGAGTGAACTATTGCAATCTAATTTAAAACAGGTAGTTAAAGGGATTAGCGGCGATTTGCTAATCCAAAACATCGAAAAAATCATCAAAATTCATATTTATATTTATGTTACTGGCATGGATATGCTAACATAACCTGTAAGTGGTTGGCTTGAAATCCGTGTATTAAAGACAAGGCAGTACTTTTAATCTGATTCTGTAATTTCTATACGTGTATCAGAATTCCGACTAGAGATCAAAAAAACCCTTTCCCGGCGAATATCACCGATTTTCAGCGTGATATTGTGCACTATGATCAATACAGTTTGACCTCAAACACAAACATTATTGATTTTTGTTTATTCTGTACTGGTGTAAACCACAATCAGCTGTTTAGTGTAGATGTTGAGACGCTGTCGCTGTATGTTAAATTTCCTCAAATACTTCATTTCACTATTTGGTGGTTTGTTTCTACATTAAAGCAGTTATATGGAATTGTACACACTTTATATGTAAAAAAATGCATTTCCACATTTTTTTTCGATTCTCTCGCATTATCGCTGCTACTCCCTTTAAGCAATTTTAACAAAGCATTTAGCAATGTTCCACATAAAATAACTGGATTCAATACAATTATACTGAAATATCATTTTCTGCCTAAAAAATTTAACTTATTGAACTTCATTGAATATTTTGTTTGGTTCAAATTTGAAATTGTTTTTTATAGAAAGATCAGTGACTACAAATTTGTAATTTATATTGTAGAGTGTATAACCATAAAGCTGTAATATTAATTATTTTGTCTTAATATTGGATATGTAGCTATAACCCTGTAAAACAATACAACTCTTGTGATTATTTTTGTTATGGAAATAAATCACATAAAAAAGCAACAAAATGTCTTAGTGTTGTTTTTAGAGAGATTTATTTATCATCAAATGTTTGATCAAAACCACACAGAAATGGACAGCTACACGTTGCCAAAAGGTCCTTCAAACAAAATCGTCCAGGTGTTCTGAAGCCGAGTGCCATACTCTTAACTGGAGTAATTCTAAGATTCCCCATATTAAATAAATGGCTTTAAGCTACAGGATACAATTCTTGTGTCTGAAGCCAATCAAGGAAAGCTATAGTAGATTCAACCCACCGTGTCACCAGAAAGTTTTGCACAGTGTTAATTAGTTGGGAATTTAATGTGGAATTTTAATTTCCACCCACTGCACATGCCCCTCATTCAATGCCCATACCTTCTGAAAAGTACTAGAGGTGACACGATGGGTTGAATCTACTATAGTAGAACTTCTCAACAACATAGTTGCCCAATTTAGTCTGGTTGTGACAAATCATGTCATATACAATATTTAATCACATAATATTAGTTCAATGACATTGCTTCAAATGTACAATCTCATATCTGTCCAGTCTGGAGTAAATTATGCAGTGAGGTATGCAGAACCTGTGTGCTTTAATATACACGGTTAGGCATGGTCGAAGTCACAGTCGATGCTGTGAGTGAATGAAGATGCAACACAGAAAATTCCAACACAGATACAAAAGTACAGGTTATCAATGTTGAAGCAAGCAAACCAGTGGTGGTGCCAGACCTCTTTTTCTGGGGGGACCAAAGTGAAATTTTTTTTGGAATAAGTGAAATTCTGGGGGAAAAATATCAAAACTTTGGAGATTTTTAACCAATTTTGGCCCAAAATCGCTGATTTTTCCCCCAAAATTGGTGATTTTTGGTTCCAAATCGCTGATTTTTGCCAAAAATCTGTCATTTTTCTTTTGGCCAGG
>JAMKCH010050297.1:0-10250 GCA_023653785.1 Ophioderma brevispina
AAATAATACCAAAACAAGCTCTGTCTCATATAAAATTAACAAACTACAAGCATGTAAACACGTTTTGGGAACTTAGAATGCAACAAATCCACCCTTTTTAGGTGCCCAACTTAAAAAACATGACCATATGTCACGGTATATAGAAAAATATAGAAAAAAATCTATTTCATACCTTCCATTTTATATACACGAATCACTCCCGTTTATAAACGAATTACTACCGTTCGCAAGTCAACACTGCACCGCAACCCGAATCTCCTCCCACATTAGAAATTGCTAAATACAGGAATCGCTCACTGCGAGGCGAAGCCGAGCGTCTTGTTATTTTTTGGATTTCTTATACAACTTGATGGGCCGAACCAATTATGCAAATGAAGCACAGTAGCTTGTACTCATTGGATAAACGATGTCGCTTCATGCTATCAATCAGGTCAGTGGTCTGGTGACTGGTCAGGTACGGTTTATTTTGCGTGTGTTCATGTACAAAGGTCACGCTTCATGAATAAATTAATCTAGATCCAGTAATATTACGTCATTGCATCGTATCTTTGATTGGCTATTAGAATGTCGGTCGATTTGGTCCCAAAACCAGTTCGGTCCCAGTCAGTTCGCTCCCATGCCAATTCGGTCTCACCGTCAATTCGGTCCCGGTCAGTTCAGTCTCACTGCAATTCGGTCCAATGGGAAAACGCGTGTTAAACAATAACATGCTTGTATCCTACTTTTTGTTGTTGTTGAATGAAGTTTTTTTTATTTATTTTTTTATTTTTCATTTTTATTATTTCTTCAGGTCAAAAATAGAAATCACCAGTTGGTGCTTTCGTCGTAAGACTTGACGAAAGTTGAGTCAATAATCCTTCCCTTAACTAGGAGTTCTCAATTTGAGATTTTGTTTTGCATGTTTTGAGAGCAAGTAAACTGAGGTTAAACCAATAGAGTTCTATGGGTTGAACCCAGTTTAGAAGTCGCACAAATCGTGGAAATGTCCAGTTTAAGAGTCTTAGAAAATACCCAGTTTGAAAGTCTCACAAACTAAGGAAATATCTCGTTTTGGGAGTTTCGCAAATCAATATCAATATTAGCAGATTAGTCTAGGAACTGGATGTGCGATCGATATATGTACTAAGCTAAGCCTTTTGCATCATATTGTATATCAATTATTATGCTGTTTAATATATGTAAAGATATGTCATTGGTTTACACACATCAAAACTGCTCAATGTTGTAGCTTACGTGTTTGGATATACGAGTATAGGCCTTTTCCAACTAACTGCCGAATGGGGACAATAACTAAATATAAGTAAATGCTGTTACCAACTGGTGATTGATGAACATTTAAAAATAATTAAATCAGTGATATCTCAAATTTACAAAATCTAAACCCCTATCGGATTTCACAGTAGACGTAATAAACATGTTAAACTTGCATTTTGGAACACATACTGATAGGCAGAGTAATCATGATATGATTTTTTATATGGTATATTGATATGGAATTTTAATACAAATACAGCTCACTGGAATTTTGTCGCGTAACTCGATCACAATGTACGGATTTGAACCCAAATATTGTCACGGAAGATTATAAAATAATACAACATTTATTGACGAAAAAGGTTTATCAGCAGCTGCAAAAAGTTAGTTTTGTAGACAAAAATATACAAATACATGTTAACTATAATATTACATGTTTTGATAATGATGAACATTAACTATTAACTTATAAATACGAACCTTATAAATTCTTAACCAACCAAACGTCAATGTTATTATCAAGCGCTTTATGGCTTTTATGTTTTTATAAAAACAAATTTTGGAGAATGGTTGTCAAATAGATAACCAACAACAACCAACTTAGAACTCTATAAATCCTAACCTTTTCTTTCTAAGAACGTTATGGTTATGGTAAGATCTATATGAGCTTCGATCCACTCTTGTTTTTAAATTACATGACCAATATTAAAATCAGGCCACTTCCTGGAAAGAAATAGATTATCAGGCTATAAAAGGTAATAGTAGGTCTATATATTTGCATTAAATTTCTTTTTAAATATGCCACAAGGTTCAATTTATATTTACACTTAGACCATTACCAAAGCGAATTTGAATTTTTATTTTTTTGCATGGGGGATTTAGGCACATAAAGTTTCAGATCTCACCAGTCCGAGGCAGTCGATCCGATAATTTTCCCCCACATTTAGGCTAAAACGGTCAAAATATTCCTAAGAGGGATGAAAATGCATATTTTGGTCCATATAGTCCAGCTTTTATGATCCAGAGGGGAACCCCCCCCCGATTGGTACGCCACTGAACCCCGCGTATATAGGTGGGGTAAAAAACTGGGGTTATAGAGAAACCCAATTCATTTTTTCCTACATTCCCGAACAAGGTTCCAATTTCAGGCTCCTTATTTTGTTAATATGTAGTTATAATGTAAAAGCTCCCAGTGCCTCTTTTTCTGTAATTCCAAGCACTATATCCAATTGATATTTTTTGCATTATTTTATGTCTACTATGCTGAAATAAATTTGTATGATTCGTAACTGAATCGGTAATCAGCATTATACTTTTTAGATCACTTTATACACTTTTACGGATTTTAACCCAAATATATTGTTACGTAAGATTATAAAATAATACAACATTTATTGACGAAAAAAATTATCAGGAGCTGCAAAAAGTTTGTCCCCCCACACTTTACTCCAGCAAAATGGAGATTTTGGTAATTAGAAGAAAGCTCATATTTTTCTCATTATCCTAGTGAAATTTTAGGCCCAGGAAATGTTTCCTGTTGATTTTATGAACAAAAACGTCTCAAAAGTGTGGTATACCACATTTTATTAACACACACTGTCTATGGGCCAATTTAGTACCGTACACGTCTTGGGCCGATTTAACTCCAAATTTATAATCAGATGTTTTTGGTCTTCCATGTGAAGGATAAAACAACATGAATTTCGATCATAATCGGGTCACTCACCTTTAAATACGAACTTATAAATACGAACCATAAAATTCTTAACCAACGAATGCAACCAAACGTCAATGTTATTATCAAGCGCTTTATGGTTTTTTTTATGTTTTAATGTTTTAATAAAGCGAATTTTACAGAGTGGTTGTCAAATAGATAACAAAAAGTTCTAAGTCCCAACTTTTTCTTTTTAATTCTAAGAACGTTATGGTTATGGTAAGATCTCTATGAGCTTCGATCTACTCTTATTTTTAAATTGCCTTGTGACTGACATTTCTAATAAGTTCCAAAAGAAGGAAAACTTGGTGTCTTCTTTTTGGGGATTTTATTAGTTGTCGAACGTCAACATATGTTTTTGTTTTTAACTTGCATGCATGATGTTTGTAATCGGCCATACAGAAGCATACTTGCATTGCCGTGCACGACAGAAAATACTAAGTCGTCGTCTTAAAGGACACTTTTTCGGTTTATTCACTTCAGGTGTTCTCTAAAATTCTTACGTTAAAGTTATATAATCAGATTGTTATCAGGGACAAATGCAAGTTTAGATTAAAATTATATAAATCAAAATATATTGAAATATAAATCTAATAGATTAAAAAATGTAATCAAAATTTAGATTTGTCCTCCATTTTAATCTAAGAAATTTGAAGAGTGTGATTTTAACACATTGGCGAGCATGATACATTTTCAACAAAATTTTCAAAGTGGATCACAACATATAGGGCTTATAAAGCCCGGTTAATAAGTGATATCTTAAACCACCATCATACTTTTTTCAGGATGTAAATAAACATTAACAACGTGACCGTCTTAAATTTCGGGAAGGTGGGATCGGGCGGGAAATTTCTGGTTTCGAGGTGCTCAATGGAGTTCTATCCTGGTATTGGAATGAGGACTGAGACCAAATGTGTTTAATACCTTTGTGCGTAATATACTAGAGTGTGAGGCGTTGGTTCCATGGTGTGGCCAAAATGTGCTGTGTAAAATACCATTGTGTTTAAAGGAGAACTGTACCAAGAAGTGTCGGGTTCGGGGCACAATAGACTCGTTTAAAAGCACTTGTTATTGGACACACATGGAGTGGGGTTCGTGTTAAACTTCTTAGGCTCGCGCTAACAGACATAAAAAGTGAATTCAAACATTTTGTCTGACCACCGGCTATTTGAAATTCGCACCCCAGGTATATGGGATATGTATTGGTGTTATGCCACACGGACGGCAGAGTAGCGTCATACACATTCCCAACATGAATGCTGTTAAAATGTGTACCGGCAGGCTATTTCCTAGGCATTATGACGCAAACGTGCCGGACGTATCGCATACCACGTTATACACTAGCGCGAGTTTTAAATAACACATGGTCAGACTGGAATGGTTTTTTTACTGCATTGTTATGGTTAAAATAATTCCGGTTTTTCTATGAAACCACTCGGAATTGGGTCCATCCATGACTTGAATAGTGTATATTGTTCATATTATTCGTTTACGGTTCTCCTTTAACATTTAGTGAAGCATCCAGACGTTGTACCCATGAGAACCACTGTTTGGACACGATAAGAAAACAACACATGTAGGACCATAGTACTTCGCCTTAATTGGCAAAATCCCCCAAAACCCCCGGTTTTTGGGGGGGGCCAATTTTAGGTGAAAATTATCATGGGTTTTAAAAAGTTCGATTTTCATACTCTATATAAATGTAAAAGAGTGAAAGTCATGCCTCTAAAAGAGCTGTCTGAGTAACCATCCTAATTTATAGGCAGGTAGAAGTTTAGGCACACAGCCTGAAGGATTGAAAAAGAGTACAGACTTTTTCTTTGATAGAATTTTAGTTTTTGTCAATAGACCTAAGCCAATAATTTTTGGAGGGTGTGCAAAATTTCTTACAGTGCCATTTTTAAAAATCCAATATGGCTGTCACCATGCCAAAATCAATAATAATCCCTTAAGTATGTCAGATAGAGACAAATATTTCTCGGTACTCCGTGTTTTAAAGCACGAGAAAAGTGGATTGGAAATTTAAATTTTTATCTTTACATTGCCCACAAAAGCCAATATGGCTGCTTCCAAAAGTCACATATCTCTCCGGAATCATTAAAATGATCTTAACACCTCCATTATACCTATTTACGCTACTTGAATACATCTGAACACGAAAATCTGTTCTGCATGTTTTTTAAAATCTTTCAATTGATCACACTCTGCAAAGTGTTACTATAACACTCTTAGGCATCATTTCAACAGCATGCGGACACGTCAAGTGTTCTGCCCATTTTGCAGTTTAGAGGCGTAATTCCAGTGTCTATAATGCTGCTTTATATTTTACACTTATTAGAATACATGTATTTGATCACTAAACCCCTTATTTGTCATTTCTCTGTATGGACATGTTCAAATTCAAGATGCAGCCATACAGCCGCCTTTAAATAGTAAAACCTACTATATGTGTATTTTATTATATGTAGTACATCAACTATTATTTTGATAAAGGTGTAATTTAGGTATGGGATAAGTTTGACCATTTGACATTCTTATCTGGAATATCTGTTTCTTTTACAGCTAAAAGGTTTAAGATGGGCCATGTGGCTGCCACTTTTAATACCTCTTTAAAAATACTAAATTAATGATAGATCTGTATTGTAGTTAGTTAAACACGCCAAATGATTATTAAGTTTTTAAATTAAAGTATGAGTTATGTCTTGATCATTAATAAACTCGTATCTGTTCTTTGTTTTGACGGCCAGTATATTATGACTATTGACAATTCGTAGGTTTAAGTCTAAAAAAAAAAAAAAAAAAAAAATAAAAAATTATAACATTATAAAATTGGCATTTTCATCTTGATTGGTAAGCTTGTAACACACTTGAATTGTCAGATATGAGTTCCTACTGGGTTAGAGCGCAGAATTATGCCTCTATCACAAATACTTCATGAGTTAATGGGTAACTTGAATGATTTCCAGGTCATATTGGGTTTTTAGGGTGGGCCCATATTGGATTTGACTTGTATGTTGTGATCAAATCACGTCAATAACCGGTCTCAAAGATTCCTCGTGCTTTAAAACCTGGATCTAGTGCAGAAATTATGGCCATTTGAAAGAAATTGATAGTGATGCCGGCCAATATGGTTTCTAGAAAAATGGCACTGCAATGAAATTTTGCACACCCTCCAGAAATTATTAGCTTAGTTCATCATTGACAAAAATCAACAATAAAAAGTCTGTACTCCATTCCACCCTGTGCCCACAATTCCTCCTGACTATATAAGTGAAAATTCACTCGAAAATCCCTCCAAACCGAGTGAATTTTTCACTCTAAATGGGATGAAGTCATAACACCTCTGTCAGAGTGACTTCCACTCTTTTTACATTTATAGAGAGGCCTACTTTCCTGTTCATTGCAATTGTTTCGTTTTACATGTAAAGTTTCCATTTCTTGTAATATAATATCAAGTTTAATAAACGGGAGTATATGACCCCAATTTAACTTCTTTTGATTTTTAAATTGAGTGACCAAATGTATTAATTTGTTCTTGGGCGTTTTTGGGCTAACTCTTGTACTCTTTTGACGTTTACTCCGTATCCCATAAATTCCGCTTGATATCTGGTAATCATGCATTAATCAATTGTTATTTTGTATTTATAATGTTTTATTTTTATTCTCTTTGCTGGTCTTTCTGTAATTTTGATATGTGAGTACTAAATAAATGATGATGATGATTTCTGTATATTTACTCCGTGCTTATTTCAGCATAATTTGTTACTATTTAGTGACGCCTTTTTATCGTGTTTTTTCATCTTTCACGCCAAAATTCACGATAGGTGCAACCAGAGATTTCCTAAATCGAAAACCCTGTTTTTGCACCGATGTCAAAGCGTTCCATCAAATAAACCCCCATCTGAAATGAAAAGTTGAAGAATTATTGTTTCGGTACAATATATTCGAATTTCTATTTCCTATGGGAGCAAATACGGGCAGTTCAGCCTTTGTTTTATATTGAAATATTTCATATTTAAAGGCATCCGAAAGATTTCCATCCATCCAAGTATCTATGTCTGATCGTATACCTTGAATTTATTATAGATAGGTACTTATTAATTTAACACACGACACGCAATTTGAACTATTTTGAAAGACGCTCACCAAATGTATTTTTTTATAGCATGTGTGCGTACTGTATAGATGAGTTAACGTTTGCATTTGTTGTAATTTATATCAAATTTAACACGTTTTTGCTTGGAACAAACTACCTTTTAATGAAATACAGATGAAGCAAAATTACTTTCCCTCATCAATAATGGCAAATTTAAGAAATTGTATAAGAAAATTCACAATTTTGCAAAGTACATTTGAAACGATAGGTATTACCTCAGCTTTCCACAAGAATTTTTAAATTGTTTAAATCTATCAAGAGTTCATCAAAATCTACAAACACAAACACGTGCCCAACACAAACACACACGCACACAAACCCAAACAGCCCCCCACACCCCATGATACACCCAGCATCTTAGTCCCTATAGACCCATTTCCATTTACTGTTTATAAATGAACACGCTCACCAATGTTTTTTTTTTGCATTTTAGCGTGTCGGTGTAAAAAAAAAAAAAAAAAAAAAAAAAGATAAAAATATTTTTGTTAAAAAAAATATCAGTTTAACAAAGTATGGGCAATTGACTCACCACTACCTTTTTTGGTAAAATCAAGAAAATCTCAGCCGATATCGATTTGTCAATGGTTTTATTGGCCTGATTGAAAACAATCTCGCAACCTTGCGGAGACTGTTACATGATAACCCGTATATAAGATTAATCATCTTAACTTAAAAAGTCCTATAAGCTTTTATTTAGCAGAACTATTGAAATTAAATCATCAAACAATAAAACAAACACAAAAAATAAAAATGTTGTATTTGGGATCCACACGTAAAAGCAGCGACTAATTCAGCGGCAGGGCAAATGGTCGTAATGGGAAAACTGTAAAACTGTTCAGTTGTAGTAATATAAATATGGCAACATGATTCAATTTATATTACACTTAGACCATTACCAAAAGTGATTTAGATATATCTATACCCTTTTTTCAACCTTCCCGAATAAGGTTCCAACTTCAGGCTCCATATTTTGTTATATGTAGCTATGTTAAGACCAAATGCCAATCTTTCTGTACTTCCTAGCACTACATCCAATATTTTCCTGCATTATTTTTTCTCTTCTCATGTCTACTTATATGCTGCAATAAATTTCGTATGAATCAGAATGTCATATTGATTATAATCGGGTTAAGCAGCATTATAACTTTTATAATGCGCTTTTACATGGAAATGGTAAATTCACATCTTTCATTGCGACTTTGAGATAACTGCACCTTTAATGTTTGGTTATACACAATCTTTTTATATTTGTTACTATTTGAAGAGGTCTTCCCACATAATGAATTAGGCTCATTTATTAAAAGGGATATTGAATTGTGTATACTGTAGGCCCATATTGACGGGGTCCGACGGCAATCGGGCAAAAAGGGATTTTCAAGGCATCCATATTTCTCTGTAATATTTCTAAAGATTAACTGGGAATCGATTTCCTACCTTGTATTTGGTACAGAAATATATCTAAAGTGAAATGGTGATTTTGATTTGTTTTAAACATATAGACTGAAATTTATTACTTTGCTCCAATAGGAAATTAAACAAATCAATCATTTGTCAGATTAATCTCCTTTCAGATGGCCTATGGGGAATATATTTTCTGGAAAGGTAAACAAGCAGTGGAAAAACCAGAAGCTTTCATTCTAGCAACATCCGTATATGACCTCTCTCATTGCCTAACCTTACATTGCCTAACATTTCTTACGATCATGATCATACTTAATAAGATTTAATTGTGATAATGTATGTTTGGGTAATAGTATGTTTTAAAGTTTTAAGCATTTTTGATCTTTGGTATTTTGTTCTTCTCCGCGTGCTTTTAGTCCTATATTAATTTTATGTAATTTGTCCTTGTCTCAAAAAGGTTTGGTTTGTTGGGAATATATCTTTAATATGGTTTAATTTGGCATACTCTTTATTATACTAGTAATTATGTGGGTGACAGAATGTTACCACACGTAAATATTCACCTATTTTCAGAGCCCCCAGAACTTCAAACCAAGGTCCATGAAGACAAGTAACTAATTTTTGATCCAAGATAGGATCCAAAGTAGCATGTCCAACTGGTACTTTCCTATTTAAAAATAAACGAATCCAAGGCAATGGTTGTATTTTCACATTTGGTGCTTAATAAATTAATACAACTCTATATGAGGGGTAACGGTTATGCATGTTTGTGACTTCACAATATATTTTTCTATTTCTTAGACCCAAGATAGGATCTAAATATTAAGGCAAGTTTTTGTCTCAGACTTGATGCAGGTTTCGTTCAGTGACCCGTCGCCCTCTCTCTAAAAAAATAATTGAGTATAAATTTAGTAGACCCCACTAATGGAAAAAACTTAGCTCCGTCAATTTGGACACTTTAGGCGTGTTATGTTCATTTTTCGGGAATAAATTGACGTCTATTTTACCAGTCGTTTGCAAAATTATAATTACCTATTATGCTAAATTGAAGATTTTTAAGCATGAAAATATATAAATAAAGAAAACAATTTGTCAGTCGATAATCAATGCAATTTAGCACCTTATTCTCGTCCTTATTGCACTGTGCTTTATTGGAAGGAACAGACAGTAATATGAATTTATTTATCATGCTGTTTGTGAACAATACAAATTAATACACGATTAGGAATTTATTGGCGTTTGGTTGTACACTTTAAAATGCCCAGACGGCGGAAGCGTTCAATCAAACATAGGTGAAAAAAAAACATAACAAAATCTTTATATTGAACCAATAATATTAACTTTTTTATTGGTAATGCTCTCCGTATTTATTGTGTACTAACATACAAAGTATTCGATCACCCCAATTTGGACGGTGTGAAGTTTCACGGTTGCTTTAGTTCCCATATAATAGTGCTTATTTTACTGTGAAAGGCCCTGGGATTAACTGCCATACAAACACGATAGATTCGACATGGTTGAAGACAATATAGGCCTAGCAATTGGTTATCATATTGTAACCGTATTGTAACAACAGACTGAACACATCACATATATGCAGAAGACACACAAATCTACACAGAATTTGATCCAACAATACCTGGAAACAGTGGGCACTGCATATTCAAACTGGAAGCAGCATTAAGACCATAAAAGAATGGATGAATATAAATAACTCAATCATTC
>JAMKCH010050298.1:0-10827 GCA_023653785.1 Ophioderma brevispina
CTGGCAACAAATTCTAAATACCAACATTGATTTGAAAGAATTTTATAGTCTGTTGTGGTTATGACACATTAGCGGATACCGATGAATTATGTTCAAAAGTCGCATGTATTTCACTTAAATCTAGGGCAAAGTAAAACCAGACCTTAAGTCGTGGTATTAAATGACCATGAGAAGTCCAAGTTCTATGAACCTACCCAATACATCTGAAAACATGTTTATCTTAACACTACCATTAAGCTGTTATTATATAAGGCTGTAGGTTATCAGTGATTAGTTCATAAGTATAGTATAAGAAAGAGAGTGATAAGCAATGTTAAGAATTATTAGTCGATATACTTAGTTAATACACCTTAATTGACTTCTTAACTGAGCAAGGGTTGAGGTGTGTCGTAGATAGGTTTTAGGATTTCATGTGGGATGCGTGATTACTTGTGCTTCATGTGGCGAAATTCTTTTGTTCATAAGATCATAGAACAACAGAATTCCATGTTTCGCGTATTATACGTACATCACAATTCCATCTCAAACCCCATATTTTAAAGGTGCTTGTTTTCCAATTTTGTCTAATCGGTGTTGAATTAGAGCGCTGGCACTTGTATCGAATCCACCAAATGATGTGGCAAAGAAACTTGCGTTTTTTATGGTAGAAGCGAGAATGCATATTGCACTACTGCGCGAATATTGACGGTTTATCATTAAAACAGCAGTGTTTTTTTTGGTTTGTTATCTTGAGAAAGAAGTAGATTTGAAGGCCTGAAATTTTAAGATGACATGACAAAAAATAGGCCTTTCAAACTGATATCCAATTGACACTACTTCAGGTAAATGAGGGTCCCAAAGATCACATAACACGCACCCTAAACAGTACCCAAACCCATTTGACTCACACTTTTGGCTACAATTTAAGAGTAATTTAAAGGCACTTTTACAAATATCATGTACAAAATGATACAGTCATACATCCTCATCAAAGTTATCTACAAAAAAATCATTACCCCCTTACTTTGGCATTATGCAGCTGCCTTGCGGGTTTTGCAAGACTCCTGTGCAATACGGCCAGTCTTGGTGTGAAATTGGCTATTACATTATCATATTTTGGGCACTACTGTCTCTTTTCCAAACATTACCAAGAGCCACTTTAGCATTGTGCTCAAGTTACACTGCAAAAGTTTATGTGCTAGTCTGTTTCACCATAATGTGGAACTGTGACTAAGAAAAGTAAATTCAATCATGTGAATGCAGGAGATCACAGTGCATAGCGCCATTTGTCAGAAATTCTCATCAAACAACTTACTACCAAATCTTTGGTCATGGCTCTTGAAATGGGACGGTGTCGCCTGAAGACCAGGGGTGTGAGACGCCATGGAAAAAAATGAGGAAAGGGGGGAAAAGGAGTAAAATGCCAAAACAGGCTGAAAATAAAGAAAAAGCTAAATTTTGGCACTAACAAAATTTCACACCCCTGCAAAACCACCGACTCAAGGAAAATGAATTAAAAGTCATCCTAATACATGGCACACACAGATGTAGCACATGGCAGCTATTGCATTTTATGACCTTCTTCTTGCCTAATTGAGATTACTTACAGGTGACCATGATAAGGCTGCTTACATTAAGCCAATCGACTATTTTATGAAGATTTAAAGATGCTTTCTGATTCATTACATTTGCTTTACCTTTAGCGATGATGTGAAAGCTTTTTCCAAGAAAAGAATTTAACAAGCTTCCTCTTTTAGAAGAAATTTCTTTCTTTCACATAGGCCATTTACAGCAGGTAA
The DNA here is from genome assembly GCA_023653785.1 of Ophioderma brevispina. Lineage (NCBI taxonomy): Eukaryota > Metazoa > Echinodermata > Ophiuroidea > Amphilepidida > Ophiodermatidae > Ophioderma > Ophioderma brevispina. The sequence continues at coordinate 1,779 of JAMKCH010050298.1, forward strand.
TCTTGAAAGTTTAATGTCATCATACTCGACCTCTTGTGGAAATAACATGGCTTGCTGCATTTTGTTTCTTTTTCTGTGAGTGCATTTTTGTTGGTGACTTCCGACTCAGCATTTAACCCCACCCCCGGCACTTATCTTCACATCTAGCACTTATTATGTTGTTACCGGAAGCTAGCAATACCATATATGGAGCAACAGAGATACTGTAAAGATGTGGTTGGTTTTACCACAGAGATATAGAAGCACTATTTTGATTGGTTACTCAGAGGGCTTCTAATGTTGGTGTCTGTAATGAACCAATCAGACAGACAGATTGTATCATAGGTGGTAGTGTTTAGAGATTAAAACTGGTGGCAAGTCCTCCTCACAATTTTGTATTTCCTGTGTTATTTTGAGAGCAAACCAGTATACATGTTCGCTTTGTAAGGTATTATAATTATGTTTCTTGTATTGAAGTCTTCCATTGGTGCTCATTTACATAATCCGTTGAAAAATTTGCTCCTGCCAGCTTTGCCAATATGCACAATCTACCCTGTATCAAAAAGGCATGATAACTATAAACGAAATTTGTTTTAAGTCCATTAAGTTATGAGATGTATCATACGTGTGTTAGTCTTCACCTGAAGTTTCATAAAAAGAAAATCTATGGAATATTCTCTATAAGCTTTCTTTTTTAGAGGCAAATCGAGAATCAGTTTCTACGATGTGGAGAAAAAGCAGTTTTACCGATTGTCAAAGATACTTAAATCTTCTACAGATTCTTATTGTCAGTTCACACCTAACAACACAGACTAAATGCCATTTGTTCTATACCTCTGTATGAAGTGACTCTAGCTTGAGAGTACCTCCAAATGCATGAACTTATTAGGTTTTGTCTAATCGAGGCGTTTCTAAATCGCATTTCACACTCGTGTTTGTAGACACACGCACATAATGATTAATTACTGTACGTACTTTTATATCTGTCCACACGTTGTACTCATATGCCATTTTAAGTAAAGGCAGCTTGCACCACCACCTACATGCTAAATTTTGAGTAATATATCACTTTTCCTTATTGCAGTTTATGCGTATTGTGGAATATTGCATCATATATAGATGTAGCTACAAATAATTCACACTTGTTTTATTGATCCTGTAAGTGTCTAAGTCAGTGATCACTCTTGAATAGTAATTTAATTACCATTGGTAATACGAGTAAAATTGAAGGACATGACTGCTGGTTATTTTATTAATCATTACTATCTATTAATGATGATGTTTAGGATTATGATTATTATTATAGTACGTGCCCAGCACTACCTTGACCATGTGCCCCTTACCATCCCTGTTGACGTACCCTTTATGATTTTGAATCAGCTCGGTTTCCTCTCAGCTTCCAAACCTTGCCCGAGGAACATTTGCACTAAGCCCTGCCATTTTTTTCCCTCTCTTTAAAAATCCTGGATTCGACCCTAACATAAAACTTTGCAGAACTCAAGGATTTGATGGTCAAATAGTGGACAGTATCAATCTTTGTGAGTAATTCTGAAACAAAATTCTGGCTATGAGGCATGTAAACCGTAATTGTGTGACGGAAATCACTTGACAAGGGTAATCAAATTAAATGTCCCCGGTACCGATAACTAGTAGTTCAAGAAATTTATTCAGGTATAAAAAGAGGGGAGAAAATCTGTTCCTTTTTGATAACTATTTCAGTAGTGGTTTGACATCCAGCCACACACCTCTAACCAAATGCTATATTTAGAGTATGACATTAAAAGAATACAAGAAAAGGCACAAAAAAGCACAGTTTATATGAGGCAATGTAATGTGGTTCAAAATGCAGTCTTCACACTTTGTCATATGTACCTCCTTAACATTTTGTTTTTTGTTTTGTTTGGGCATGATACAATGGTTCAATATCAACTGTGGTAGTTCACTTTGGAATAGAATAACAGACTGTACCATTGTAACATTATATCTAAACATAACATAAGTGTCCAAACTTGTAATTCACCTTAAAGTAAAATGGCTACTATAGAGTCTCTAGCAAATGCAGTTAACATGTTTGGAAATCACATGTATGTAGCCAATGTATGTCATTGAAGGTCAAGTTTCGTATCTGAACAACTAGGCAGATCAAACCATAAGTGTTCATATAGCATACAGGCAGATTGTGAATATACTTACAGATGTTGCGTGGTAAGGCTGCTGTGGTGGAGGCTGTCTTGGGTATGGATGCGTAGGAGTTGGTGGCAGGGCACTTGGGTAGGGCTGGGTGCTAGGCCTAGGTGGCTGTGGTATTACCTGGGTTTCTGGAACTGCATAACCTCTGCTGTCTATAACACTGGCAATGCACATAAAAGTCACAATGTTATGGGTTGTAAAAACCAAACAAGTGGCAAATTCATCTTTAAATACATGGAAGTCCAGTCTCAACAATTTCCATGGAAAATTGTTCGACTGCAGCTGATGACAATGACAACAATGGCAATGACAACAATGATAATGATGACCATTTACCATAATGGCGCAGCACGGTTTTGTCAATAAGCAATCCTATGAAATTCAGACAGTGAAGTTTGGGGTGTTTGGAGTCCACAGCAGAGCCACGTCAAGCTTGGGAGTTTTAACAACATTTTTCAACTACTACAACAGTACTTTTGTGACTTAAAAATGAGTTTTAACATGTTTCCCCCTATTTCCCCCAAAATGTAATGTTTTTCACAAAAAATCAAATATTTTGATCAAAATGGCAAAATGGCAAAGACTTTGTTATGAAAGTAAAACAATGCGGTTCTCGAACCACAAGTGTCGCCTGGTTGCGCAATCACTTTCTTATGATGAAGTTTGGCATGATGATTAGAAAGAGAACAAATGCACTGGAGAGAAGTTTATTATATTTGGAGATGGAATGCATTTCAAAAAAGGTAAACAAATGACAAAGTTTGAGAAATCTGGCATAGCGTTTAGCTCAGAGGTTTAGCTAGCAGAGCATTTTAAAGGTTAACCGAAGGTATGTGCAAAAATATGAAAATAAGCTAATTAAAATTCACAATATGCAAATAATGCAGCCAAAAGCTACACATGATATTATGGCACCTTACTCTAACACCCTAGCAAGTTTGAAGTAAATTGGGCATAGCGTTTAGCCAGCAGAACATTTTAAAGGTTAAGTGAAATGTCTGAAAAATATGCAAATAAGCTAATTAAAATTCACAATATGCAAATAATGCAGCCAAAAGCTACACATGATATTATGGCACCTTACTCTAACACCCTAGCAAGTTTGAAGTAAATTGGGCATAGCGTTTAGCCAGCAGAACATTTTAAAGGTTAAGTGAAATGTCTGAAAAATATGCAAATAAGCTAATTAAAATTCACAATATGCAAATAATGCAGCCAAAAGCTACACATGATATTATGGCACCTTACTCTAACACCCTAGCAAGTTTGAAGTAAATTGGGCATAGCGTTTAGCCAGCAGAACATTTTAAAGGTTAAGTGAAATGTCTGAAAAATATGCAAATAAGCTAATTAAAATTCACAATATGCAAATAATGCAGCCAAAAGCTACACATGATATTATGGCACCTTACTCTAACACCCTAGCAAGTTTGAAGTAAATTGGGCATAGCGTTTAGCCAGCAGAACATTTTAAAGGTTAAGTGAAATGTCTGAAAAATATGCAAATAAGCTAATTAAAATTCACAATATGCAAATAATGCAGCCAAAAGCTACACATGATATTATGGCACCTACTCTAACAAAACACCCAGGCAAGTTGAAGTACTCGGGGATGGCGTTTAAGCCTTCAGAGCATTCAAACGAGGTTTAATCCGAAATGTCGAAAATATTCACATACGCTAATTAAAATTCATGAATTATGCCCATAATGCAGCCAAAAGCTACCACTTGAATATTGTGGCACCTCACTCTATCACCTACCAAGTTTGAGTAAATCAGCATAGTTTTTTTATCCTGCAGGACATGTTAAAGAAGGTTACCAAGCCTACGGAGGGCGGTGGGGGGGGGGGGGGCGGACATAACGGACATATGGACGGACACCAGAATTTGGATTGTATGTACCCCTCATAAACATTTTGTTCAGGTGAACACAACCAGTGTCATAGTTTTCCTGCTACAAGTGTCTTACCTTGGGTAAAGGCCCCCACATAGTACTGGCACAGCAGTTGGTAAAAAACTGATCCAAAACTGTATGGATTGAAGTTATCTTGTGATCTCTTGATTGACCACGTTCCTTTTAATCTATATTGAAGAAACAGAAAATCTCACGTTAAACAATAATATATATAGCTAATTTATTGCTTTACCAGGTTGCCATCTGCAAAACACTTAGAAGTGAATGTATTTTCAATCAATGTCCACTTTAAAAAAAAAAGAAGAAAAATAAATTCTAAACATCCATCAAGCAAGTCATAACGTTGATTGCCATTCAGCAGATCTGGAAAACTGTGGAATATATAGAGCTGAAACATTTTTTGGGTGACAAACCTATGAAATTAACAAGCAAAACAATTTGTTAAAGCTGTGCAACAATACTGCAGAGATAAAAAGGAAATTCTCAAATCAGTTTTTCAAATGATGTATAGAGCGATAATTAGTTTAACTTACAATTCCTATACTAGAAATACTACATGATCTATTCTTTTCGGACATTTATGTCATGGAACTGTGAATTCACGCAATGATAACCAATTTGCTGCTTTTATTCTTATTTTTGTTTTTATTTTACTCTTGAATATAACCTTAAAACCAGCTTACTCGGAATAGAACAAGGCCAATTCCCATTTTTTTCTTTGATGACTACATTAATGGGACTTGTTTTGTTCTTCATTAGCCCTCACCTGTTTTATATTTTTATTCTAGTACCTCCTGCTGCCATTATTGAAATGCTGCATTCTGATTGGTCAGTTACGCCATTATCTGCAATAAGTGGTCGCGAATGCTTTTTTCTACATTATTACGGTGTTTTCGGTATAGAATAGAAATAAAGGGTTTTGCAGTTTATTCATAGGCTCATATGTATCCTCGGCCTGGAAAAAAATAAAATAATGGACTTGGCTGCGCCTCTCCCATTATTTATTTTTTCCGACCTCGGACACATTATTCGCCCATAAAGGATACTGCAATCACCCTTTATTTTCTTATTATTTCATTGTCCTTGGAGATGCTTAATTTAGAAAACCAAAACAAATATCCGTGTACAAGTACAAGCTAAAGCGATTAAAGCTTTCGCTGGGTTAATTGCTTTTAAGATGCAGTCCTGTACAATAGAACTAATACTCCGAAGTACTGTGATGATATAACTAATACTCAGAAAAGGATAATTACAGAGTGTATAATATTCAAACTTACTGGCATGAACACATACTACATACTCTCACTTCTCCTTGAAAGCCACTTTGGGTTGTTATGGTGAAAATTTTCTGGGAAATAAGGTTGTGACCCAAATTGATTTTTCATCGTATTTCCTCCCTCACTCGATTAACCCAAATTAATTTGGTAGAGCTATGAGTTGCAAAAATATCTTAACTCATAGCGGACCAATTAATATTGGGCGTAAATCATCCAATTTTAGCATTATCATGCTTTGGATCCGATATTTCACACACACTTGGGACTCCTCAATATGACAATGCTTTAAACTCGGTCCAGCCGCTTGGACAGTTGAAACACCATTTGGAGAGGTTTCTTTTCATAACATCAAAATGGAACATTTCCGTGCCTTAATTTCACTGGAGTATATCTACTGATAGGCTAGGCGTGAGAGTTTTAACCTGGAATTAATCGTCCCTCTACGTTTTTGATACTGTCGAACGCAAATTTAATCTTCTATAACTATCCAAATGGCGCTAAATCCGTTTGGGGAAAAATTCTAGGTATGATTTAAAAGAGGAACTTAAAATAAAATCGGAGAAGAGAGATTTTTCGGAGTAAGTTCCGACATTAGTGCAACGCTAAACCGCGTAAATTTTCGAACGCGGTAGCGAACGCGCGTTCAGGTCGCAATTTCTCGACAAAAAATGGAATGCAATCCGCGCTGTGCGTAGACAATATGGATTGCGTATTATCCATTCGCCTTAAGAAGGCTGCATGCCGATATCATACCATGATGAAGGTCCTTTTTTTCACCTAAATCTACATTTAACTTCTTTTATTTATTACCACGCCGTAATATAACTGCTATTAATTACCTCCCTTGAAAAAGATATAATTTTGGCCTATAATTTCGTACAAAAGAGCAAAAATTTTGATTGATAAATCAAACTAAATTGTCACAAATATGACCTTGAAAGCTTGTTCTTTCAGTCGATTTGCATGTACAACACTCCTCAAAAACAAGGTGACAGCATTGAATGTGGTGAACAATTCCATCAATATGCTTTATAACTAGTTTGGGGAATATATACCTATAGTTTGAATCATCTCTTCCATCAACGAAGACAACACTCTAACTTCACAATTTGGTTGCCGCTATTTGACCGTCAATGTATCGCAGGCCCGATAAAATCCACGTAAAGTCCCTATTCACTTGTTGTTATCCTCAGGTTAAAATTTACTAAAAAATTTATTAAAATAATGGATCCATGATTTGCCTGGGACATATGGCTTGATGGGGAAATATCAATGGAGTTTAAGGCGAAAAATTGATTAGAACTCCCACTTAAGTGAGAAACTGTTCTTTGTAGTTTGTAACACCATATTTGGCGAGTTTAGGAAGCCAGAAAATTGATAGGTCGATATAACAGACTGACCTGTGTTCAATTTGAATAACCCTATGGTAGGCCTCAAGTGTCTGGATACCCAATTTCGTTATCAAAAATATGAGGATCTGTCAAAAACCATCGGTCGCTATTTCAGATAATAGCAGCTTCAGACGAAAAATGTGGAATAGTCTACACTTTTTTTCGATCCATAAAAATGGTTACATTTTAACCACATTTTTAGTCGGGATCATATACTCTCCAAAAGTTAAAGGGAAATTTTGTTTTAAAGGAATCATAACGATAAAATGATGATGGGAACTTCTTTAACATATTATTGCGTAATCACCCTCGTATCTTCCGTTTTTTTCCCTAAAAATCAGGGCAAAAAATTCCAACAGCTTTTTGCGCCCACCTTGTAATTATTCAAAAGTTAAAAACATAAACAGAAAGGGGAGAAGAATGAAGTGGAAAAAACTTAAAGGCATAAAGGAAAGAGAAAGCAACGAAAGAACAACCTAAATGCATAAAACTAGAAACGGAAATAAAATATAAAAAAGGCAAGCACAGAAAAATCCAGTTAAACTGAAAAAATGTCTATTTGGCAAGATCACTATTACTGTCCCGATGAGCTGTCAAGGTTAACGGTTTGATTCTATGAAGCTAAGAATGAAATACACTGTACCTTCAACATTTCAAGCTCATCTTGCCTTTCTCACAGTTATAAATAACTATGAATATAATGAAATATAATGCCCCTCATAGAGTCAGAACTAGATATACCCAAAGGATTTTAGATGAAAATCTAAAAAAGAAGTAGCAATCTTCCGCGGTTCATGTTATACTTTATAAGTACATCGTTTCAAGTTGATATATAGGCCGTCACACTTGTTGATCCCTTTGTGGTAAAAAATGTCCAAAAGAAAGTATGTCTAGTGGCTAAGGGGGGGTCCCCATCACCACAAGGATATTTTTTTAAGTTTTAACAATATTGTAAAGCTAATAGTGTCTAGTTTAAGAATTTTGTATGTTCTCCCAGGAGGCGAATATTGTCCCATATATGATGTTTGGTGACGTATTTGAGAGCCTCGTGATGAGGGCCTATAGCTAAAGCACTAAAAATATAAGGGGTGGGGGTAGCATAACAGCCATTACCAACGCTCCACTTTTCATTGACCAATTGGCAATGATCCCGGTAACCAAAAGTAAGCTAATTAATGTTCTCTAACAGAGGATATCAAATAAGCCTCTCTATCTGTGACCCCCGATGTGTGACCTGGTGTCAAAGGTCACAAGGTCTTTTAATTTTATGGCTAGTTTTTCGGCTAGAATGTTTAGTTCTATATGTTTCACATTTTTCTGGAGACTGTTTCAACCCTTCACCCCATTTTTGCTCAAGTTAATATGGCTGAATTGCATGCTGTGAAATGTATTTAGAAGTTGTAGTCAGAAGCATAACTTTCAAACTCGCACACATGGTTAAAGAGTTACTATGAGTTAAAGGTCAACCCGACTTTATAGAAACCAGAGCCTCAATGATGTCGTAGCTATAATTGAGCCATTCACAAGACAACAACCACAGGCCTTGAAGTACTTATATTATTTATATATTAAACCCTCTTGAATATTCCCTCATACGTACTTCAGTAAAATAATTACTATATAAGTTCCATATGGATGATAATAATTGTTTTCCACAAGTGTTTTAAGAATTTAACATCAAATTCTCTAGTAGGCGGCCCACACGTTTATTGGTTTTTAAGAGCTAGTTCCCTTTTTCCAGCTTACTTAAAAGGTTACTACTTCTTTTTGTGCTTACCGGTAATTTATTTATAAACAGCGGCGTTGAAAGTCATAATCACATAACGCAACACTTCAACACCTTGGCTTTTCGTGATCCACAGTCTCATCCCATTGACTTTACCTAAATGATTGAGATTTTACATCACCTGACCCGTATAGCATGTTGCCTAATCAAACTTGCAAATTCGATCTACTCTGGAAGAAAATTAGCATTTTGTATTTTCGGGCCGTTCAAGGGACATAAAGTATAATGCAGTGGCCTTGGCTTCTGGGGCAAAACCGTCATATACACTTTGTTAATGACATCAAACCCCTCATCAAAATCAACTAAATTTTGAATTGTCTTTTCTTTTCTCGGATATCTAATTAACCAGTAACAAAAATGAGGTTGTTAGAGGCACAAAAGCAACCTTTAATTGATTTGAAGTGGTCCTGCATTACCTGAAATGTACCTTTCTGCACTTGTTTACTATTTAAGGGTCACTTTAAATTTTCAGAAAAGGGGCGTTTCCCCATTTTTTAAAGCCGGGTGTTTT